>JAJPUD010004517.1:138752-172837 GCA_023553655.1 Myrmecobius fasciatus
CAGTTCTGCTGATTGAGTTATTTCAGGAACTGGGCAGTTCTGCTGATTGAATTATGTCAGGTGCTGGGCAGTTCTGCTTTAGTTCACCCTGGGGCAGTTCTGCTGATTGAATTATTTCAGGTACTGGGCAGTTCTGCTGATTGAATTATTTCTGGTGCTGATCAGTCCTGTTGATTGATTGATTGCTTTAAGGTGCTGTGTAATGGCAGCTAGGTCCAACGCTCATCAGGGGTTCAGTGGTTCACAATCTATCCCCCTCAAAAGGCAGACCCTCCAAACCACCTGCCCACAATCAGGACAGATTGGTCCAAGAGGCCTGCAGAAGACTCCCAGATGTGTGAAAAGCACAATGCTCCCACTCCTGTTCCGACTCCTGTTCCAGCTTCCTGCTCCAGCTCCCTGCCCCAGTCTCCCTCTGCTGCAGTCTGGGTTCAGCAGACCACCCCCCTGCCCAATTAAAACAGACCTGTTTTGAGGTTCTTCCAGAGTATCTTCTTCTAGAAATGTGTTGTTCTCCAGATATTGTGGATTTTTTTGCTTCAAAATTAGTCTAGAGGCTTCATATGTTGTTGGTTTGAGGGGAGGTTAGAGGAGGTTACAGAGACTCCTGTCTGATCTCTGCCACCATGGCTCCACCCCCAGGAGTGGGCCTATTTCTATCAGTCAATAAATATTTAAGTATCTACTAGACCCCAAACACTATGCTAAATGTTGGTGATACAATGAAAGACGAAAATAATCCCTATTTGCAAAATAATGGGAATGGGGGGGGAGACAACTTGCAAACAGCTATGTACAAAGAAGTATATTACAGGATAAATTGAAAAGAATCAAGAGAAGCAGAAGTCACTAAAACTAAAAGGAACTGACTGGTAAAGATTTCCTGTAGAAGATTAGATTTTAGCTGAGACTTGAAGGGAGTCAGGGAAGTCAAAAGGAAGGAATGAGGAAGGAAAACATTCCGGACGAGGAGGACAATCAATGAAAATGCCCCAGAGTCAGGGGATGAAGCCTATAATTTGAGGAACAGCAAGGAATCCAATGTCACTAGGTTGAGGATAATGAAAGATTTTCAGTCCATGTCATATGAGATACAACTGAAGGAAGGAACTGGAGAAGAGAAGACTCAAAGGGGACAAGAATAACTGTCTTCTAGTGTTGAAAGGGCTATCATTTGGAGGAATGAGACTTGTTCTCATATGAAGAGGAGGAATAGAAAGTGTAAGAAACTTGGAAGGGAAGGGCAGGAGGAGGTCATAAAGGGTTTTGAACACCAAACAGAGGATTTTATATTTGATTCTGGAGATGATCGCTGGAATTTATTAAATAGGGTAGTGACATAGACAACTAGGTGGCACATCATACAGAGTGCCCATCCTGGAGTTAGGAAGATTTATCTTCCTGAGTTCAAATCTGGTCTCAGATGTTTACTGTGTGAATCTGAGCAAGTCACTTTACTCTGCCTCAGTTTCCTTGACTAAAAATGAGTTGGAGAAGGAAATAGCAAACCACTCTAATATCTTTGCCAAGAAAACCTCAAATGGAGTCATGAAGATTCAAACACAGCTGAAAAATGACTGAACAACACCACAACATAGTCAGACCTGTGCTTCAGGAAAATTACTTTAATACCTAAGTGGAAGATGAATATAAGAATATTCTTATTCTTAATTATTCTTAATATTCAAGTCAGCTGTTTTGTTTTGGGTGCATAGTTCAGAAGCCAGGGAGAGTGAGGTACTCATATCCTGTCTACTTGACTTCAAGGCAGGTAAATTACCTTGGACAAAGGTGAGGGTATGTATAATGAGATGAATTTTGCTAATAGTGCCAATAGAGTAAAGGAACAAGACTTGCCTGGGTTGTTTTATTACCTCAACTGAACTCTAGGTTTACAATCTTACTACTCTGCTTTTATTATAATATTCCTCATTCCCCACAGTCACTATTCCATACCTTTTCTTTTCTCAAGTCCCTAAGGATATGACTTCAGTGAGTTGATCATAGCCATCTCTCAGGAACAACTTTTATCCCTCAAAACTTCTCTGAATCATCTCACTTTTCTCTGACAAATTCACTGGGCTGAACCCAATAAGATGAAATTAAATTGAGATAAATGTAAAGTCTTATACTTGGATATGAAGATCACCTTGATGAATACAATATGGGGGAGGCATAAATAAGGAAAAGTTGTTTCTAGAGGATCCAAGGATTTTTATGGTCTGCAAACTCAATGAGTACAAAATATTATGAGGCACTCAAAAAAATGCAATCTTGAGATGCATTGAGAGGCATAAATTTCAGGAATAGTGAAATTATAGTCCCAATGTCGAGAAGCTAAGTGGCAAAGTGGAGAGAATGTCAGCCTTAGAATTAGGAAGACTTATCTTCCTGAGTTCAAATCTGGCCTCAGATACTTACTAGGCAAATCACTTTATCCTGTTTGCCTTAGTTTCCTCATCTGTAAAATGAGCTAGTGAAGAAAATGGCAAACCACTCCAGTATCTTTGCCAAGAAAACCCTAAATTGGATGTTGAATAATCAGATACAATTTTCTAAAAAAGACTAAAAAGTCTCCTACTCATTTCTCACTGGAGATACTGTATTTAATTCTGAGGCTCGTGGTTTAAGAAGCTTAGTACGGTGCTTGACACATAATAGATACTTAATAAGTGTTTATTGATTGATGGAAGGACATTAGTAATCTGGAATGTCTAAAGGATAATAATGAGGATAATGAAAGATTTTCATCCGTGTCATATGAGATACAACTGAAGAAAGGAACTGGAGAAGAGAAGACTAAAAGGGGACAAGAATAACTGTCTTCTAGTGTTGAGAGGGCTATCATTTGGAGGAATGAGACTTGTTCTGTTAGGCAGCAGAATGTAAATATAATGGATGAAAGTTACAAAAGGACTAATTTGGATCAAGAAAAAATTCCTAACAATTACAGCTGTCTAAAAACTGAACGGAATGCCTCAAGATGTGGTAGGATTCCCATATTTAGAAGTCTTCGACAGAAGTTAGATAACCATTTGTCAGTTACAGTTTAGGGGCCATTTCTTTCATTCATGAGTTGAATGACAATTGGGCATCTTTCTCTCTCTCAAATTTTATGATTCTCCAATTAGATGTCTCACCCATCACCTTAAACTGAAAAATTTGTCCTAACCTGGATTTATTGTTTCCTGCTCTTTTTTTCTGATTTCACTTTCTGTCTATGGAACCATGTGTTTCTTTGTGTTTGAAACCTCTTTGAATTTTCTTTCTCCATCATTTCTCACTAGTTAACAAGTCCTTCTCAAATTCAGACTTACCTATCTGGTTCTGCTGCAACCAATTTAGCATAAGCCTTCATTGCCACTCACTTGGGTAACTGTAATTGTCTAACATTTTCCTACCTCCATTCTTTCCCTACTCCAGTGTATTTTCATGGCCATGTCATAATAATCTTCCTTAGATACAAACCTTATCCTTTCACTTCTCTATTCAAAAGTTTATTGAGAGGGGCAGCTAGGTGGTGCAGTGGATAGAGCACCATCCCTGAAGTCAGGAGGACCTGAGTTCAAATTGGTCTCAGACACTTAACACTTCCTAGTTATGTGACCCAGGGCAAGTCACTTAACCCCAAGTGTCTCAGGGGAAAAAAAGTTTATTGAGTAAATTTCACATTGCATTTTCAGGCATTAAAAGCTCTCCAGAACCTGGTACCATCCTACCTTTAGAAGATTTTTTCCATATAATTTGCCACAATATCCACTAAGCTTTAGCCAAACCAGGGAAAGGAAAAGAAAGAAAATAATCATTTCTATATAGCCTTTCATGTGACAGGCTTTTTAGAAATATATGCTACTATATACTGAATGCTGATTTACATTTATTATCCCATTTGATCCTCACAACAACCTTGAGAAGAATTTGCTATTATCTCCATTTTACATATGAGGAAACTGAGACAGAACTTAAGTAACTTGCCCAAGGTCACCCAGCTAGTAAGCATCTGAGGCTGGTTTTGAACTTTTCTTTCTGATTTCAGACCCAGTGCTCTCCATTTTTCTACCAGCTGCCTCCAACTAGACTTCTAACTGTATAAGTTCCCCTCCTTGTGACTCAGCTTGCATTGTCGTTTTTCCTCTTCTTGGTTATTTGCTGAATTCCTATCTAATCATTAAGGTCAAGTTCAAATGCCACTTTCCGCATGAAGCCTTCCCTATCACTTCCCAGTATTAATAAAGATCTTCTCTCTTAGATCAATCAAAGATCTTTTAACCTATCTGGTGTACTCATTATATATTATGGTTATCTAAATTTGAGTCTTAATTTATTAGGCAGTAAACTCAAGGAGGGCAGGGACCATGTCTTTTAGTTGTTTTTATTTTGGATCAAACTGTGATTTCACTGATAGATGGATGACCCAGTAAAGCAATTTTCCCTAACAATGCAAATCAGTACCTGCTCTATCTTCAGAATTACTTAGGGCATTAAGAGGTTGTGATTTGTCCAAAGTCAAATCACCAATTTATATCAAAGGTAGATTTTGAACCCAAGTATCTAATTTGAGGCCAATTCTCTGACTTCTTTATCATGCTGGCTTTTCCTCCCTTCCTCCCTCCCTTGCTTTCCTTCCTTTCCTTCCTTCCTTCCTTCTTTCTTTCTTTCTTTTTTACTGATAACAAAAATATATATGTTGATTCAAACTGAATTTTCTATACTTTATATCATCTCTAGCCATTCCTATACAAGTCACAATAAATATTTTTGCTGTTGTTTTTAATCTGAATACAGATTATTAATTGAAAATGTTAGAGATCAACCAATGTCTTTAGGAGTCAGAGTTCAGTCAACAGAATGTCCATTTCTAAAACACACATGTTGGAGAAGAGCTTAAATTAATCTGAGTCTAGAAGCAAAGCTAGATGCTAATAGGTAGATATCCAGAATAGGATCAAAATAAAGAATTTACTGAGTTACTTAACCTTCATTTAACTCCTCACTGGCTAATCCACTCTTGAGCTGTCAGAACAGCACTGGACACACCTCATCCCTCCATGGATGAACAGGTAACAGTAGACAGCATTCCAACAGAAGGAACAGCCTTATTAACTTGGTGACTAAAAGAATGGTGGCAAGAAAGTGTATGACTAGTGAGCAGTCCAGTTTGACTGGGGTATAAAGTGGATGAAAGGAAATAGTAGAAAAAAGCCAGATCATGAAGTGAGAGAGCCTTCAATGTTGGCCTAAGAAATCTGACTTAATTCTGCAGGAATCAGAAGTCACAGGCCTTTAATCAGAGGAAAAAACATAATCAGGGCTCACCAAAACTCAAATTGAAAAACAAACAAACAAACAAAAAAAACACCTTAATCTAACCTGTTATCTTATTGGTAATGCCTTTGACAACAGCTCTAATAGGTTGTTCCAATAATGAAGAAAGTCTATCTGTATATAGCTTTTGCAGATTTGGACATTTCTAATTGTTTGAAAATTTTTCCTTGCATTAAATCATGCTTTAGGAATATAGGATCTAGAGCTGGGAGAGACTTTAAGAGTCATCTAATCCCTAGCTTCTTAAACTGTGGGTCTGGACCTCATATGGAGTCTTATAACTGAAAGTAAGGATTGCAAAATTATGATTTATTATCAGTAAATGTTTAGTTTGTATACTTATTTTTATACCTATCTACTCAGGATCACATAACAAATAGTCAGGCAAAAAGGGGTAGCAAGTGGAAAAACTTTAAGAAACCATGATCTAAACCTATCTTATCATTTCACAGATGAGGAAACAAAAGCTAAAAGATTAAGTGACTTGCCCAAAATCATGGCAGAAACTAGGAGTCAAACCCAAATTATTTTATTCTAAATCCGGAATTCCTTCCAGAATGCAATAATTGCTACTGCTTAATCAATACCTAAATTGCGCTTCTTGTCACCTTTTCTCATTTGCTTGACAATTTCTACCAGAGCCTAAGCAAAAGTAACAACAATGCATAAGCAGTCAGGATTTCATCCTATAGTAATATACTATAAGAATGTCATCTCTGGGAATGCATTGCTTATAAAAATTAGAATTGCTTGGAGCTAAGAGCAAGACCTACCTGTCCTATGGATGTCACAATTGATTTCTGAACCTATTTCAACAGTAACACATTGAACATTGAATAGCAAACTCAGGTGATTCATAATGAGATCATCAAGCTCTGTTTGTTATTCTCATCACAGTCCAGTTTATCCTAAATTAACAACAGAGTTTCAAGACAATAATACTAGTTGAGTTAAAGTGGGATAATTACAAATACTGTAACCAAAAGGATTCCCACATTAATAAGAACCACAGAATAGACTACATTTACTCCTAGGACGATTTGCATCTAATTCTCTTCCAGGAAAAGATAATGTCCAAAGTCAATTTTCAGCCTTTCGGAGCCCTCACAAAATCCTACTGTGTCTAACAAATATCTTATATCTCTCAACCCATTTTCAACTAAACTCCTTGAAAAAAAAACTATGTTTGGTGACCCTATTTCCTCTTCCTTTCTTCTAAACTATCAGCAATATGGCTTCTGACCTCATCACCCATCTGAAACTGATCTCTCCAAAGTTATTAATGCTCTCTTAACTGCCAAAATTAATGGCCTTTTTCCTCTTCCTTCTTGACCTAACTGCAATATTTAATGTTTTGGATGACCACCTTCCTCTCCTGGGTGTTCTCACACCTCTGAGTTTAGTGATGTCATTTTTGTCCTCAAAAAAACCCAAACCCAATTACTGTGACCTCAAGTATAACACTTAAGCTTCTTGGGCTTCAATTTGTTCTTTAAGATGAGAGGGTTGACCTAGTTGAACTTTAAGATTCAGTTTTAAAGTCTATGAAATCTTACTAGATTTTCATGTCCTAAGTAGTAAGTAGACATTTACCAAATATATTTTCATAGTAGGAAATTTGAGGCACTCAGAAGTTTAGCTACATAATCAATATTGTAAATATACATCAAGGTGAGGAGATAGTGATTAGTTGGGTAAAGAATCAGTCAGTTTTCCTCATAACCTATAAAAGAAAATTGATCCAGTTTAAGACTCTCAACTATCTTGAGGATCTGAGCTTCCCCTTTTCTCTTGTGACTTCTTAGGATGTCATTTCTCTTTCCTCTTACCTCCCACCATCAGCAGGAGCAACAATGGCAACTTAGAGCAGAAGCATATGTTAATAGACCACATACAACTTGGGGAGAGAGTCCAAAAAACCTGCTCCTATTTTCTAGCCCTGTTCCTAATCCTAATCCCTAATCTCTTGTGTTTAAAATTCTATAGTTCTCAAAATCTAGCCTTCCATTAGAAGAAAAATTTCATAAATAATATTAGTTTAGAGAATTGCCTTGTGAGTAACTTCAAATTTAAATGGATCTGAGTTCAAGTGTTTGGTTATTAGACCTTCTAGAGAGATAAAATTTCCTGAAGAAAGAAAAGACAGACTGTGTGGTTCTTGTACAGCCTTCTACTTCAAGAGCAAAGTCGATGAATTATTTGGATAGTGTGGACCCATTGAGGAGGTTTACTTATCTATCAAGTTCTAAGTATGTTTACCTTGTAAGGATAATATAAACTACTCCTTTGGGGGAGACTCTGGGGAAAAGGAATTTCCCTGAGTAGACAGAAGATTGCCCTGGTAGCAGCCCCAAATTTTGTTTTATTTTTTTAAATTACTGAATCCAGTTCGATTAATTATGAAAATACATAGTATCCATTTAGGGTAAGAGAATACTAGACACTTAGGAATGATCCCCTTCAGATGAAGTGCTGGAGACAGAATTTTAAACTTGTAGTTATTGACTCTCTCCATCTTCATTAAGGAGGTGATCTTCATGTTCTTCCAAAATAAACTATATTATTCTGGACAGCCTATTCTATAGGAGACATTGTGTGAACCCAATGAACCTATCCTTGGGGGCCACACAGAGAGTAATGTGGTAATCCTCATAGAAAAACTTGAAGGACTTCTGAGGAGACATTAGCTCTAGGTTTCAGAACTTTGCCAAAAGTTGCATCTGCACTATTCTGGTAAATCTGACACAATTTGTTAATATCCTTCTAAAAATGAGATGCTCTAAACTAAACACTCTACTCCTATATATGATTAGACCAGGACTGAGTGGGATAGCATCATTTCTCACATTCTGATGACCATATTTCTATTCCTGTAAACAAAGATTTCCTTGATGTTAGAGATTTTTTTAAGTTTAAGTTTTCTTATTACCATCTCACATTATTGATTTGCATTTGTAATTTACCAAGAATCTCCAAGTATTTTTCACACAAACTGCTATTAAATGGAGTAGTAGACCTAGAATCAGCCAGAAATAGATTCATATCCTACTTTCAATTCTTTATACTTGTGTGACCATGAGCAAATCACTTAACTCATTTTCTTTATTTTTAATATGAGGATGATAAATGCCTATAATACCTCCTTCCCAGAGTTGTAAGGATAAAATAATTCTTATAATGTTTTGTATGTTTGCAAGAATACTCTGAAAAATTGTGCAGAAATGTTTGTAGCATCCCTTTTTGTAGTGGCAAGGAACTGGAAGCTGAGTGGAGGTCCATCAGCTAGGAAATGGCTAAGTTATGATATATGAATGTTACTGAATATTATTGTTCTATAAGAAATGATCAGCAGGATAATTTCAGAAAGAGACTTACATGAACTGATGCTAAATGAAATGAGTAGAACCAAAACATCATTGTACATGTTGGCAACAAAATTATGTGATGATCAACTCTGATGGATTTGGCTCTTTTCAGCAATGAGGTGATTCAGGCCAATAGACTTGTGATGGAGAGAGCCATCTGCATTCAGAGAGAGGACTATGGGGATTGAATGTGGATCACAACATAGTATTTGCACCTTTTTTGTTGTAGTTTGCTTGATTTTTTCTTTCTAATTTTTTTCTTTTTGATTTGATTTTTCTTGTGTAGCATGATGAATGTAGAGATATGTATAGAAGAATTGCACATGTTTAATCTATATTGGATTGCTTGCTGTGTAGGGAAATAGACAGGAGAGGAGAGAGGGAGAAAAATTGGGACAAAGTTTTGCAAAGGTGAATGTTGAAAACTATCTTTGCATGCATTTTGAAAATTAAAAGCTATTATTAAAAAAGATTCTGAAAAACTTTATCAATGTGTGCTATCATTATTACTGAAATTATGTTTTCTTTGTCTTATAATTATGTAGTTGATTTTTTTCAAATCCAAGTGCAAGATGTTATATTCATCCTTATAAAGTTTTATATTTATTAGATTTAGCCCATTACTCTAACCTCTTCATAAATAAAGACCTAGGTTGTTAGGGGTGTTCAGGAAGGATTAGAACCTTTGGTGTGAGGTTTTTACCAAACCCTTTTCAGGACTTCTCATCCACCTTTGGTGTCCACCTCCACCCAATTCTCACCTGTGACTCCAAAATATGTGCAGCAGTCACACCCTAGTAAATCTTCTTCACAGATGGGCTAAACCAGGTTAAGGATAACTGACAGGTCTCAGATCTGTTAGCAATTTAGAGAAATATCTACACTAAGTATGTGAAGACTTTCCCCAGTGGAATAGGCAGGTGAGAACAATTTGTTCCAACAACTAGGAAGGTAGTTAAAAACAGGAGCTATGGAGAGCTTAGAGTTTGGTTAAGTATCAAAAATACCCAAATCATCCCCTGTATCCTAGGCCATCATCAGTCATCTGGACTTTTGTCCTGCCACTAGACTTTAATGACTCAGGAAGAGTGAGGCTTAGTGCAATTCTGCTTCACTTAAATCCAATTCACAAGTCAAGACATTACTCATGATGTCATTGGTCCCCTTTAAAAACAAAGGTCATACAACAGAGTTAAAACTAGAAGAAACCTTAAAATCTATCTAATTCAACCCAATTGATGTTACAGATGAAGAAAGTGAGGGCCCAAGAAATTATGTTAATTTGTCCAAGGTTGAGTCTTTTTGGATATTGATTCCAAAAGTATAAGTCATCCAAAGTATTAGTTATGCAAAGCATTAACTCTCTTTCCTATCTTTACATCATTTTGCCAATTTGATAAAACAAATCCCTCAATTTCTTTATTTAAATAAGTAATTATTTAAAATGTTGAACAAAAGAACAGTCAGTAACAAAGTCCCAAGATACTCTAATGAAAATATCCTGTAAATTGACCCTGATTCATTAACTGATATTTGGTTCTAGTTAGTTAACCAATTTTGAAACACCGAATTGTTTTAATAGTCTTTATCTCTCCATCTTGTTTGCAAAATTGTTGTGAGAGATTTTTCCAATAGCATGCTAAAATCCAGGTACATTATATCTATGACACTCTCCAAATCTTCTAGTCTAGTAATCTTGGAGAAAGAAAGAATGATAGACAGACAGGCACAGAGACACAGAGAGAAACACCCACAGACAGAGACAGAAAGAGAAAGAGGCACAAAGGCAGATTTAGAGAGATAAAGAGAGAGAGACAAACACAGAGAGAAAAAGAGAGAGGTGGGGGAGAGACTTGTTCTTAATGAACTTATCTTCACTCTTAATGACAGCTATTTCTCTTTCTAAATGTTCTCAAATGCTCCTCTAATAATCATTCTAATATTTCTAAGAATCAACATCAGGCCCACCAACCTTTATCTTCATATCTTTCCAATTTTTAATTTCCATCAAAGATTTTATTCCCATATTTTAAACTATTTCTCCTCTTCTTGAAATGATAAGACACATATTCATTTGAAGAGAATATGTTATACAGAACAACTTAACATTTGTGTAGTGATTTTTTAAGGTTTAAATTTGAATACATTATCTCATATGATTCTCACCACAGTCCTGTGAAGTAGGTAGTGTGAATATTATTATTCACAATTTACAGAAAAGAAACATAGGGCCAAAGAGATTAATTGATTTGCTCCTAGCCACATAGATAGTAAGTGGGGATTTGAATTGTAATGCTCAGGGAGAAACTGAGGCAGTATCACACATGGAAATTAGGTGATGCTTTATTGATGTTAATTGGGAGTTCAGAATCCATAGCTATGGATCAGGACTGGCGGGACTCATGTCTCAAAGCACACAGTCCAGGCCAGGGACTAACACAGCCACAGCCATGTTAGCCAACTGAATACAAAGTACTTAGAAGCTATGTTAGCTGACTGAATACAAAGTACACAGCAGCTCCATCAAGGAACTTCAAACATTATATAGGGTCCTATAGCTCAGGGAGACAAAGAACTCATGGGAACAGCTGAGCACATCTGGTGTCCAAGGAAACCATAAATTCAGTTCTGACAGGTTCAGGAGTAAGGAGCCTTGCCAAAGCAGGCTGATTGTCTGAGTCATAGAGATAGATAAGGGGAGGTCGAGGCTGGCCATCTGGAGATTTCGTGATTACTTTAGAATGTGAGTCCAATTATTTCTGAAGGTCAGGAAGTGGGGATTCTATTCTGGGACAGAGCAATTAAAGGAGACTGAAACAGTAATTAAGGGAGACTGATACTGCAACTGAGGGAAACTGAGACAGTAACTGAGGGAAACTGAGACTGTGGCACAACAGAATCTAGAATTTTATTAATTTCATGTCTATCAGTCTCTCCCTTCTACTATTCTGCCTTACTAGAGAGCCAAATTGGGAGCCAAAAAAAATAGAACTTCAGATCCCATCTCAACACCTTATCACTTTTGTTAGCTTTGGTAAATCATATAAACTTTTCTGTACTTCAGTTTCCTCATCTATAAATTAAAAGAGGTTGATGAGTAAGATCAATTTTAATTCTGAAAGTTTATAATTCTAAGTAATGCCATTGATCTGCCTTTTATATTTGATTTATTTATTAAATATTTTCCCAGTAACATTCAAAACATTTTCTTACACTTGTTTTTAACATTTTTGAGTTCTAGGTTCTTCCTTATCCCCACCCTACAATTTAAAAACCAGATGTGAAATTATGCAAAACATTTTTATTAAAGTCAACTTGTGAAAGAAAACATAGATTTCCCACTCTAATTAAAATAAAACCCCTCAAGAAAAATTAAAAGAGAGAGACAGAGACAGAGACAGAGAAAAAAAGGAAAGAGAGAAAGAGAGAGAGAGAGAATGCTTTGATCTGTATTCAATCTGTATTCAGACACAATCAGTTCCTTCTCTGGGTATGGATAGGATTTTTCATCATAAGTCCTTCAGAGTAGTTGTGGATGATTGTACTACTGAGAATAGCAAAGTCATTTACAACTGACCATCCCAAAACATTGCTATTACAGTACATTTCACTTTGCTTGGGTTCATGGAGGACTTTCCAGGTTGTATTTTTTTTTTCTGAGAGCATCCTGCTCATCATTTCCCATAGAACAATACTATTTATTCCATCACAAACACATATCACATTTATTTAGCCATTCCCCAATTGATGGGCATCTCCCAGTTTCCAGGGTTTTTGCCCTAAAAGCTGCTATAAATATTTTTTGTACATATGTTATTTTCCTTTTATTTTTTAAAATCTTTTTTGGTATTCATGCCTAGTAGTAGTTTGTTAGGTCAAATGATATGCATGAATTTATAACCCTTTGGGCATAGACCATATCTTTTAATCACTTATTAATTGGGGCATGCTTCTTATTTTCTTAATAAATTTTACTCAGTTTCTTCTGTATTTTAGAAATGAGGCCTTATCAGAGAAACTTGCTTCAAAATTCTTTTTACAATTACTATTGCTAACTTTACTTCCCCCCATTTATTCTCTCTCTCCTTTCATCCTGTCCTTCATCAAAAGTGTTTTGGTACTGACTACTTCTTCCCCTAATATAACTTCTCTTTTATCACCCTCTCCCTTCCTCCCATATCGTATTCCCCTCCTATTTTCTGCTAGATTTCTATATTCATATTAAGTGTGTATGTTATTTCTTCTTTGAGTGAGCTGCCTTTTAAAGCAACTACCATAAATGCAATTTAAATTATATCATCAGAAAAAGTGAAAACTTTGCCTTGATTCTACTATTACCTGTGGAAGAAGCAGAATAAATATATTATTCTTATATCAATTTGCTTTAAGACACTTTCTTAATTATACAGACAATGGAGAAACAGATTCCATTTCTAACTCTGCTCACTCATCACAAAGACATTTAGGAATTGCTTCATGCATACTGATTTCATGGTAGGTCCCAGACATGTTATTATAGTAAAGAAAGGACAATTTTTAATTATGTGTAGAACACCTGCAGACTTGTCACTTTCATATATTATCAAATCACAATTATTCAACAGGAATTGCCTACTAAAAAGAAAAGCTTCTTCAAATTTGAATTAGATCTCGGAATTCTTGGAAATAAAAACTATTTTGTTAAATAGACTCAACTTGATCAAGGCCAACAGTTACATATTGTAAAAAGGGGCCAGAGACATGGGGCCTAGATTCAGATTTCCTTTCTGATGCTTGCTTATTACCTGAGTGACTTAATCTCTCTTTATCTTATTTTCATCATCTGTAAAATGAAAGAGTTTTTTATAAAGGAACCGGATGGCCTCTTGGGACCCTTCCGCTGTAGGTCAATAATTCCATGATTCTATAATACCAAGTATCCTTAAGGAGAATTTCAATCACTTCCATTTTTTCTTTTCTTCCATTCTTTTTCCTTCATTTATTCTCTTCTATCTATCCTTCTTCTCACTATCATTTCATATAGTTAGCTTTGCAAAGAAAAACTTTACTAACATTTATGATATATATGTAAACCAATTTACTCTTACCCCTTAGTTCCCCTTTTCTCTGCCCCAGGAAAATTCAAAATAAAAGGAAAATAAATATCCTTTACTTGCATCATAAACTATTACCTGCCCTGGGCAACAAGGCAAAGAATTGCCTACAAAATTGGTAGTGACTTGTCAAATAGGGTTATTTAATATTGCCCTCTTAAATCTTGGTGAATGGTGAACACCTACAAATAGGAGGAGATTAGTTTTAGAGTAATTAATAGTAAGTTTCTCTTTTTTATTAAAGCTAACCAACAAATCCAACTGCTTTTTGAGACCACTCCTACTCAAAAACCCTAAACCATGTCATTATCATAAAGGATACTTGTTCTATTCAATAGAGCAGGAGAACAAACATCCAATTATGTTAGTAATTGCATAAAAGTTGTTTAAATAAAGATTTAAAAGGTGGGATAATAAGGACACAACCCTGTGTGACATAATTTATTTTTAAAGTTAGAATTGCATCATCTAATTAGAATTTCAGTGGTGGTGTTTTACAGAAGCATGAATCTGTAAAGTTGTATGGTATAGTAGACAAAGCACTGGCCTGATTTAGGATATCTAGATTCAAGTCTTGATTCAGTCATTAACTCACTTTGTAACTTTCCACAGGTTATCTAATCTCTCAGTTTTCTCTACCCCAAAAAGTTGATCAAATTAAATAATCTCTAAAATCTCATCCAGATTTATAATTATGGAATATGAGTTAGAAGGGACTTTCAATTCCTTACCAATAGCATGAATCTCCTCTACTGCATTCCTAATAAGTGTATATTCAATCTCTGAAGACTTTCAGTATGGCCGATCAGTTCTCTTCCTGAGTCAATTCCATTTTTGGAATAGTTCTAATCATCAAGAAGTTTTCCATTCTATTGGAGGGTGGGAAGTCTACCTTCCTATAACTTTCATTCATTGGTCTAAACCAAGATTTTCATAACCTGAGGTCCCTGGTCATCCAAGGAGTCTATAGATAAATTTAAGGAAGATGTGAACTTGAATGGGGAAAAAAAAATAATTATATATTTTTGGGGATTCAATTGAGGTTAAATGACTTGCCCAGGATCACACAATAAATTATCTTTTAAATTAAATTAATGATCTTTATTTCAATATAGTTGGTTATGTCTGTAATATTTTAGACTGAGTTTCTTGACAGCAAGGACTAGTTTGGTTTTTTATTATTATTTGATCCTCATAACAACCTTGCAAGGTAAATGCTACTATTATCCCCATTCTACAGATAAGAAAATTGAGACAGATAGAAGTTAAGTGACTTATCCAGGCTCACACAATTAGTAGATGTCTGAGACCAAATTTGAACTCTAACCATGGTGCAACCTTAGTACTCCTCACAATAAACAAAACCAAAAGACAAAAAGGAAATTGCCTGTAAATGAGGAGATATCTCAGAGGTTCTCCTTGTAAAGGAAAACATGGAGTGGAGTGGGTCCAACTATGTCATCTCCCTACTCAATAAATTCCAGTGGCTTCCTTCTACTGCCTTCCCTGACATTAGGTCTCAAGTACAATCACATTCCCACAAGAAACCTTTCCCATTCCTTTTAATGCTAGGGTTTTCCTGCTGCTGATTATTTCCAATTTATCTAGTGTCTATTACCATATTTATACATTGGTAGGTGTCTTTTGCATTTCTCTGTATTCCTAGCACTTTTCTTTGCTTCAATTGCTACTTAGTCTTAATCACTAAATAGGTGTAACCTCAGGAAAACTGACACCTGATGAAGACCCTAAATTTAAGAAGGCCAAGGTCTTCCATTTCATCCAGAGCCACCTCCAGTCATCCTGATCTTTATCTGGCTACTAGACCCAAATGGCTGAGGGGAAATTGAGGCAGATGACCTTGCACAGCCCTCCCTTAACTGAAATCCAGCTCATTTCCATATCATGGCAACCTCTCCCTGAAGTCATGGTTCTCTTCAAGAACGAAGGACAAACAACAGCATTTCACACAGTACCTGGCACATAGTAGGCATTTAATAAATGTTTATTGACTGATTTACAATAGACTATAGGTACATGTGGTATTTCTCAATGATATTCTTAATTTCTCTTGTATTTGTTATGATGTCTTTTGTGTCACAGTTTTCTTGACAGTTAAATGAGATAAAATGAATTAGATTACTTCTACAGTCCCTTCCAGCTCCAAATCTGTCCTCTTATTATCCTTTTCCATTCGTGATCTTATTAATATGCATTTGGTATCCCCTTTTAAAAAAATAAACACTAATTGTCAGGGGTACTCATCTTTCTCTAAAACAACTTCAAATTCTATTTGGAAATTTAATTGCTTTTTAATTTTCTATTCTACTTGATTCATTTTTTCTCTTTTTATTATTTCTTTGTTCTTTTTCTAGTCCCTCAAGGTACAAATTTAATTTATTTATTTTATCCTTTTTTTTCTTAACATAAACACTGAATGATATAAAGTTATCTCTTATAATAGTTCTGGCTATAGCGTATAGGTTTTAATGTGTATTGTTGTCATTGATTTTAAATGTGATTTAGTGATTTTTCTCTTTTCATCTTTAATCTTTATTTAATATATTATTCTTCATTTTCCAAAAGGGGGGAACAAATGTTTATTAAGCACCTGCTGTGTACTATACACTGTGCTAAGCACTTTATAAATGTTATCTCATTTGGTCCTCACAATAAGGAGACTGACACTATTGTTATCCCCACTTTACACTTAAGAAAATTGAAATGGACAGAGGTTAAATGACTTGTCCAGACAAACACAGCCGTCTGAAATCATATTTGAATATAGATCTTCCTAACTTCAGAGCCAGTTTTCTATTCTCAGCACCTAGAATTTCAGAACTTTTGCTAATGTTTCTACTTAACTTTAATTATGCATGATTTCAAACTTCTTAAATTAAAGATAGAGCTTTTCTATAAACTAATATGTGAGCACTTTTTGCAAGTTATATGTAATGAGAAAATCCATATTTGATGTTTCTGCACTTTAATTATTTCCATATATTTACTTATAGTAGTAATTCAAATATGTGATTTCTTTATCATTAATATTTTTATTTGAGCTTTCTGATAAAAAAATGTTGAGATCTTCTATTATTACTATGTTTCCTATTTCTTTCCTATAACTTTCAAACTGTCATACATGAATTGTTAATTATTACATATTGCTTATGTTTTCCTTTTCCTATAATATCTTTTTAAAATCTCTTTTAAATTCTTCCAAATTGAATTCTGCCTTATCAGATTACTTCCACCTCTGATTTTCTTTGAATTTGCAATTGCCTAATATAATTTAAATTAATCTCTTAATTTTAGTCTGGCTCTTTCTTTTTGCATTAAGCTTGTTTTCTATAAGAAACACAATAAAAAGATTTCAACACAACCTTTAAAGCAGTAAGGGTTATTTTACAATATGTCTCAGGGAGAGGATAAAATCCAAAAGTGGGGAAAATAATCACAAACTATATTATTACCCCGAAAAGATAATAGTGTATACCAGTATCTATTAATTCATATACTTATTTTCTTATCTTTATAAAATCCTTAGGAGAATTATCCACATATGTATCAAGGGTATCTTTAACAAAAATGAAAAATGGAAATGGGTTTTCTATAGCTGATCACATCTTCATAATCATATAAAAGATTGAAATTTGCAGAGAATACAAATTCCCTCAATATCTGTTGATTATTTAAAAAAAAACATTTAACTCAATATAACAAACCAGCCTCAATACATCTTCTCTAATAAGGAAAGTTTCTCAGATAAATTGAGATCTCAAAAAATCCTTCATAAATGCAATCACAGAGACAATTGTGTCCAATGAACCTCTGATTATTAGTTATACTACTGAGCTTTGTAATATTTGCAAATTTGCATAAGCATACTTCTGTGTTTATTTAAGTCATTGATAAAAGCATTGAGGACAAAACCTTTGCCAAACCTTCTCCAGCTTTCCCCAATTCCCTCAGAAATTTTTCTTTCAGATTTTCATCAATTCATTAATCATCATTTTTAGGTTTATTCTGAATATCCTAAATCTGTAATCTCTCAAGGTTTTATATTTAGGCCCACACACAGTCTCTTTAAGCTGAGGAGGGGCCAAATACTGCTAACAACCTTCAAGCCTTTTCACAATGCTTAACAATGAATAATAGTTGAATAGTTGTGTTTAAATTGAATTTTCTCTCTTTGCAATATTATTTCAACAAATCCAGTCCTTTAGCTTTCTGAAAAGAAAAAATGAAGAAAATACCATGGATTTGTGCTGTCAGGCTTATAGGAAAGATATTTTGCTCTCTACCAGCAATACTTTCCTTAGGCATTGTCAAAACAGGAGGTCAATTGTGTTTTGATTTGAAGGATAAAGAAAAAAATAAAGATTTCATTTAATGAATAAAAAAATAAATCCTATAGTCAGCTTTTAGCTCTCTTTTTTAATCTTTTATTATAAGTTTTGGTACTTGGAGAAAGAAGTTAAGAATACATTGCTAAACTGCTGGGATAATTGGAAACTAGTCTGGAAGAAATTAGGCATTGACCCACACCTAACACCATATACCAAGATAAGGTCAAAATGGATTCATGATCTAGGCATAAAGAATGATATTATAAACAAATTAGAACAATGTAGGATGGTTTACCTCTCAGACCTGTGGAGGGGGAAGGAATTTGTGACCAAAAAAGAACTAGAGGTCATCATTAATCACAAAATAGATATCAAGTTAAAAAGTTTTTGTACAAACAAAATGAATGCAGACAAGATTAGAAGGGTAACAGTAAACTGGGAAAATATTTTTACATCCAAAGGTTCTGATAAAGGCCTCATTTCTAAAATATATCGAGAATTGACTGAAATATATAAGAATTCAAGCCATTCTCCAATGGATAAATGGTCAAAAGATATGAACAGACAATTTTCAGACGAAGAAATTGAAACTATTTCCGGTCACATGAAAAGGTGCTCCAAGTCACTATTGATCAGAGAAATGCAAATTAAGACAACTCTGAGATACCACTACACACCTGTCAGATTGGCTAAAATGACAGGAAATGATAATGATAACTGTTGGAGAGGATGTGGGAAAACTGGGACACTGATACATTGTTGGTGGAACTGTGAACGGATCCAACCATCCTGGAGAGCAATTTGGAGCTATGCTCAAAAAGTTATCAAACAGTGCATACCCTTTGACCCAGCAGTGTTTCTACTGGGCCTATATCCCAAAGAGATTTTAAAGGAGGGAAAGGGACCCACATGTGCAAAAATGTTTGTGGCAGCCCTTTTTGTAGTGGCAAGAAACTGGAAATTGAAAAGATGCCCATCAATTGGAGAATGGCTGAATAAATTATGGTATATGAATGTTATGGAATATTATTGTTCTGTAAGAAATGACCAACAGGAGGATTTCAGAGAGGATTGGAGAGACTTGCATGAACTGATGCTGAGTGAAATCAGCAGAACCAGGAGAACATTATACACAGCAACAAGACTATACGATGATCAATTTTGATGGACATGGTTCTCTTCAACAATGATGTGATTCAAACCAGTTGTGCTGCGATGAAGATAGTCATATACATCCAGAGAGAGGCCTGTGGGAACTGAGAGTGAACCACAACACAGCATTTTAACGCTTTCTGTGAATATTTCCATGCATTATGTTTTCCTTCTTAGGTTGTTTTTTTCTTCTTCTCTTTCTAGATCTGATGTTTCTTGTGCAGTAAGATAACTGTATAGATATGTATACATGTATTGTATTTGTCATATAATTTATCCTATCTAGCATGTATTAGATTACCTGTCATCTAGGGGTAGGGGGTGGGGGGGAAGGAAAGGAAAAGCTTGGGGAAAAAAAAGTTTTTTTGCAAAGGTCAATGTTGAAAGGTTACTCATATGTTTTGTAAATAAAAAGCTTTATAAAAAAAAAGAATACATTGCTAAATATAGGTGACATCAAAAAATATATCAATAAAACTTTTAAAATATTATTTAGGATGGTCTAACATGCTGTTAAAGAGTGTTGACTTCATGATTTATAGAATACTAATTATCACCCATTGGGTGAAAGAAAGAGATGAGAGTAGACCATGCATATTTGTAGAATTTTAACCTCAAGCAATTTAGATAATTGACAGTATCTTTACCTCTAGCAATTTCATCTTACAGCAGGTAGATTAGTGAGAAATTTGATATTTTTTGTTCATCTTTCTTCCTTGAGAAGGCCACAGCCTTCCCTAGGAGAGGGGCAGGGGAGAATTGGAACCCTTCCTATGTAAATATTAGTTGGACACTGTGGAGTACAGAAAGATAAATAAGTCATCATCTCCACCTTTAAGAAGCTCACAGCCTTGTATGGAAAATAACATATGTATATACCTAGCCCTAATATAGAGTAATATGGAAGAGATAAAAAAAAATAATTCTTTGAAAGTTCAGAAAAGGAAAAGATGATTTCCCATTAGGAAAATTAGAAAAGGCTTTTTTGGGGAAATAGCATCTGAAATGAATCTTAAAAATGAGCAGAATTAAAATAAGTAGATATGGGGTGGGGGAAAACAAGACACTCCATATTAAGAAATAGTATTAGCCAAGGCACAGAGGCCGGAAGGGATAGAATATACTGGACAACTAAGTGAGTAGCGTAAGTAAAGATTAAATACTTCAAGGATTTCTACTTATATTTAACCCAGTAAGAATATTATCAGATCTCAAATATTTGTACTGATAGATGAGAAAATGATACTACAAATCAAAGCCAAAAGTATATATAGTTTGGAAGGATAACAATACAATTCTGATTCAGTTAATGCAAGATTATGATAAAAATGTAAATGGAATGAAATTTATTTTTTTATTTTTTGAGAATATTTAACAAATAAATACTATGAAAAAGATTAGAAGGATATTAAACTATTAAAGATAAAAAGTTTTCCTAAGACCTATTGACATATCTATTTATACATTTTTTAAAATACAAGAATTCTAAGTAGTCATTATCAAAATTTTATTAAAATAAGTCTTCTAAGAAGTTTTGTTTAGCAGTCCATTTTAGCTTAGTTCTAGTTACTGTCTTCAGAAGTAACAAGGTTGAAATTATTTTAAAATTATCTGTTATTCAATCTTTACTAACTTAAGTGATTTTCCCAATCAAAATAAGTTGTTGCCTTTTTAATAATAGTTGTTACATAGAATATATTAAAACCTGTAAAATACCAATAGTTAATCGTAATGTTCTCCAAAATTTCCAATGCATATATATGTATGTATATGTATATACATGTATATATTGTTGTTTAACTCTTCTTTTGGGATTTTCTTGGCAAAAATAATGAAGTGATTTGCCATTTCCTTCTCCAGATCTTTTATAAATCAGGAAACTGAGGCAAACAGGGTAAAGTGATTTATCCAAGGTCACATAAGTGGTAAGCATCTGAGGCTAGATTTGAACTTAGAAAAAGGACTCTTTCTGACTCATGGTCAAGCATTCTATCCACTGGGCCACATAGCTGACCTACATATACATATGAGTTTATGTATATAGACACATATGTACATACACATATATAAAATCTCATTTCATTTTCTTAACAACTGTAAAATAAGTGCTATTATCCTCATTTTACAAAGGAGGAAACTGTGACTCCAGAGCACACATCTAATAAATGGCTAAGATGAAATCAAAATGCAAATCTTCCTGATTCCAAATCCAGCCACCTATCACCCATATTTTGCTATCTCAAAACTAAACCACGTTGCTAGAAAATGAGTTTTAGACATTCTCACTATCTCAAACCAAATAAGAAATCCACACTGGAAAGGCAACTCAACAAGGGACTAAAAATTGCCCAACTTTCTATTTTGTCTCCAATTTAATTCCTCCTATCTCAATTCCACTTGAAGTTTGTAACTGCAGGTAAATGAGTTTTATCCCAGTGAGCATCTGGTATTTGAACTTCGTCAAGCAGGATTTAATGGAATAGGAAGAGCCTCCAGAAAAAAAAAATCAAACAATTTAAAACTTTAGGTAGGCAGATTTGCAATTTCATGCCAAGCAAATTCAGAAGGACAAACAAGAAAAGAAATATCCTCTGAAAAATGAATAAAATAAGTAAATGACAAAAAAGAAAAGAAACCTACTGCACTTTTTTGAGCCACAAGACCCAGAAACACAGGGTGTGCCCAAAACCCTTTCCCCAGACACCCAATCCAGCCCCTCCTCAGTTGAACTGCTCAAATGAACCACAGGCTTAAAAATAAAAAAAGTTTCCCTGGAATGTCTACAGGCTGAAACAGACGAACCTAGAAGTCTGATACCATAAGGCCAAAGTAAACAGTACAGCAAGCCAGTTTCAAAATACCAAAATGCTGATTGACGTAGGCAAAAAGCAAGAAACAAAGACTGGTGGATTAAAAAAAAAAAAGCAAAACAACAACAACAATAAAAGCATTTGAGTTTAGATTAGAAACTGTGCCATCAGAACCCAGAAAAGTAGGCATTGTGGAAGCAACGTCAACAACATCCTGCAAAGGCCAGAAAGGGGGAAGGGTGAGGGAAAATTTACATGGACAATCGATAAAGAATTAAAATGTGAGGAAGGTCTGCTGGAAAATAGTCCATCCATTTAGAGAAGAAAAAAGTAAAACAAATTAAAAACCATCAGTGAACCAACTAACTACTATGTAGCAAGTGTCTCCTTTTTAAGGATCCTAGAATAGGACAAACAACAAATACAATGAAATATGGACAAAGATCTTAGAATAGATTGAGAATATAAAATCAACATGCAAGAAATAATTCTGTGCTAAAGTGCATGGTAGTGACTAACTGCAACAGAACCTAGAAAAAGGGAGAGATTCAGTGTGAACTTGAAGAGCTAGATCAAGTACCTCCTTTAGGTGACTTTCTAGACTGAGTGAACAAAGTCACTCATGTTTGAGCCAGGGAAAGACTTGGCTGAGGATGCTTGTTAGCAAGATAATGCTCTTCACCTATGGTGATCTTTGGCTCCCAAATCCACAAGCAGGCTGGGGTTTATCCCTATACAATATCTACTTCTTCCAGGGATTAGTGGTCTTCTATGAAGCATCAAAGTACTCAGTTAGGTGGTGGATGGATCAGTGTTCAGTGTCTCATCTCAATCTGGACTCTGTCCCCATAGAGCAGTAGTTCTCAAAGTATGATCCAGAGAATCCTGAAGATCTCTAAAACTCTTTCAGAGGGTGTACAAATTTAATATTAGTTTTTAATTTTTAATATGGTAAATATATATATATATGTATATATAAAAACATAAATCATAAGTAAAAACTCTTTGGACAGATACTCAATAATTTTTAACAATATAAAATACTGAGAACAAAAGTTTGAGAACTATTAAGGTAGAGAAGATTCTTCTCTGGCTTTCACTCATCTTGGGAACCTACTGTCCAAAGCAAATGAGTTCATCTATTCATCAATTAACAGAAATTTCTTTAGAACTTACCATAAAGAAATACTTTGCCAGGCATTAGTGATACAAAGACAAAAAGAAACAGTCCTTGTCTTCAGTGAATTTATATTCCTTCCAGAAAGACAGCATGTAACATATAAGTATATTCAAAATAAATAAATAAATACAAAGTAACTGGGTAAGGAGGGAGGGGAGATGCGGGAAAGACTAACAGCTGGGAGTCAAGAAAGGCAATAGGTAGAAGATGGCATTAAAGATGAGCTTTGTAATAAGCAAGAGATTTGAAGAGGCAGAGGTGATTGATCTGATCATTTCCCATCCCAGCTATAGGACTTCAATATCCTCCTCTACCCCCATTAGAGAACCCTCCCCACTTTATTTTCAGTTTCTTTTTATGAATTATCTTCCCCCTTAGATTTGTGAGTTCTTTGAAAGAATGAGCTATTTTTTGCTTTTCTGTATATTTCCAGTGCACAGTGCCTGGCACATTGTCACTTAAGTGGTCATTGACTGACTGACTGTGTAAATGCATCAATTGGTGACAGAGTCTTAGTTATAAGGAATAGCAGTAAAGTCAGTTTGACTATGTTTTAGGGAGTGTGAAGGGAAGTAATATAGATCAATGATTCTCAAACTTTTGCTCTCAATATCTTAATACTATTAAAATTATTGAGAATCTGCCCAAAGAGTTTTTATTTATGTGGGTTATGCTTATAGATGATTACCATATTAAAAATTAAAAAAAAAACTAATTTTGAATTTGTAGACCCTCAGAGGCCTTCAGGACTATTTGGACCATACTTTTAGAAACACTGATATAGATAAGACTGGAAAGTTAAACTGAGAAGGGCTTTAAAGACTAGGCAGAGAGGTTTCTATTTGACCCAAGAGAACACAGGTTGCCAAAATATTTATCGAGTAAGTAGGGTCAATGTAGGTTTTTATACAGTTTTTTTGATATCTTGGGTCAGGAATAATTATAATCCTGAACTAATCAGTCTTTATCATTACAGAATAAAGCAAATCAGTCCAGGACATTCTAATCACAGGAAAGCATTATGGAATTCTCTACTAGGATCTCTCAAACACCACTAAGTTCTTGCAGTGTCACAAATAAGTGTTAATAAAATAAAATTGCAGGGCATGCTAAAGCCAGCTCCATGATGCAAGCATTTAGACCTCAGAAGTTAGCATATATCACAAATCAGGGTTTGATGTATTATTTTGTTGATTCTTTAGAAAAAATGTTAATAATAAAGATTAAACTTAAGGTGTGTCCTGCATGCATTATTCCCCTTCTCCCAGAGAGCTGATTGTTAAACTCTACAATAGTTTACAAAATCACACTCTAGTCAGGGTGGATATACAGTTAACACAATCTGCTTTGGGGTAGAGATCTTATTTGGAACAGGTACAAACTAGTGTCTGTGATACCTCCGATCCCAGAACTGATATATCCAAGTTCAAGAAAGAAACCAATTCCAGGAAGTCGTCAGACAGGTGGCCATTTGTATACTGAGTCAGGGTATGCTGCATCATGAAAACAGAGACACTGTTCAAAGAATACTACACAAATACAATTTATAGGATCAAAGATAAAAGATGAGAAAGACTTTAAGCACGTTTTAGCATGATCTCCTCATTTTTATGTTGAAGACTCAGTGGCATTAAATACCCAATGTCACACCAACACAAAATGGTAGATTTGAAACCAAGTCCTCTGCATTCTTTCCCATTCTCAACTAGAATCTATTATTCCTCTCCTTCAGTCTTGTCCATAGATTACATAGGGGAAGGAGGAAAGGTAGGGTAAAAGGAGGTGAAATAGCTGGAAGATTCTTCTTTCTGCTAGACCTATTCAACAAATTCCTAATGCTAGAAGAAACCTGATTAAGTCCACCACAAAACAAAAAATATCTTGATCACAAATTTTATTCCAATATCCTTCCCCACCCAAAGATAGCCATTTGAACAGTGTTTTAATACACTACAGCATGAGGTTTTTGAAAAGGGATAATAGTCCTTCTTAAAACAATAAAATCAAATTTGAGAGGAAAGAGGGAAAACTGTTAAAGTGTACCAGTCAATTTCTGGAATTATAGAACTTAGTGTAAATGTCTTTTATGATACCTAAGGAATCTTCTAATTCTATCATTTAATTCTATTTGATAAAATTTTCCTTTTTAAAAAAAATACAAAAATGTAGAGAACTGGAGGATATTGTTTTCTTCAAAAATACAGAGTCCTAATGGCCAGTTGCTCAGGACTGCTAAATATGGGAAGATTAAAAGAAGAATAAAAGAAGAAGGAAGGCATCTTAGGCAGGGGCAGAGCAGGAGAATAAGAATTTAAGGAAACAGGAGTAAAAGGATCAGGGAAAGAGAAAATAGGAGAAAAACCATTACTTTATAGATCCCGGAAATAATCATACTTTGAAATTTGTTTGTTTTCCATGCCCAACTCTTTGTGACCCCAGTTGGGGTTTTCTTGGTGAAGATATAGGAGTGGTTTGCCATTCTCTTCTCCAACTCATTTGACAGATAAGAAAATTAAGGCAAACAGGGTTAAGTGACTTGCCCAGAGTCACATAGCTAATAAATGTCTCAGTCAGGATTTGAATTCAAGTCATCCTGACACTAGGCCCAGCAATCTATCCCATTCACCAACTAGCTGCCTAACTGAAGTTCTAACTAAGTATTAACATTATTACCTGAGTCTTCTCTACTCTTCCTAAGATTATGAGTTCTATTTCTGCAAAAACACTTAGAAATCAGCAGTCAAATTCCAATAGAGTTGGGATGAAGAGAGTCATCTGTATCCAGAAAAAGGACAATGGGGGACTGAATGTGGATCACAACATACCATTTTGACCTTTTTTATTGTTTGCTTGTTTTGTTTTGTTTTCTCATTTTTTCCTTTTTGACCTGTTTTTGTTTTTGTTTTGTGCAGCATGATAATTGTGTAAATAGGTATAGAAGAATTGCACATATTTAACATATATTGAATTACTTGCTGTCTAGGGCGGAGGGGGAGGTAAAGGGAGGGAGAAATACAAGGTTTTGCAAGGGTGAATGTTGAAAACTATCTTTGCATATATTTTGAAAATAAAAAGCTATTATTAAAAGAAATCATTGGTCAGCCAGACAATGAACAAATAGCTAACAGCCCAGTCAACCGGGCACTGGGCCTAAAATCAGGACAATTTGATCTCAGACATTTATTAGCTGTTTGACCCAGGACAGGTCAGTTAATTGCTGACTGAATTAGTTTCCTTAACTGTAAAATGAGAATAATATTCAATAGCACCTACTTCATTGTATGGTTATAAGGATCAAAAGATATCCATGTGAAAAGTGCTTAGCATAGTGTAGGGCACATAAATGGGGCAGGATTTGAAGGAGAAAGAGAATAAGTTCAGTTTGAGGCATATTGAGTTTGAGATGTCAATCCAATTCAAGGTAGTTGGAGGGGTAAAATATTTAATAGGGAGTTGAAGGTGTGAGACTGAAGGTCAGCAGAGGTTATGACTGGATAAGTTCATTTAAGCATGGAAATGAAAACTGAATCCATGAGAGCTGATGAGATCATCAAACAAAAAAGTAAAGAGGGAGAAGAAAATAGAGCACAGAACAGAGCACCTGTAGGACATCCAGGGTTATTGATGTGACCTGGCAAAAGAAGACTGAGCAGAGATCGAAGTGAGAGATTAGTGTCCAGAAAACCTGAAGAGTTTTGAGAAAGAAGACAGCAAATTGAGTGCAGATATGTTTAATCTGTATCAGATTTCTTGCTGTTTTGGGGAGGGAGGAAGAGGAGAGAGAGGGAGAAAAATTTGGAACACAAGGTTTTGCAAAAGTGAATGTTAAAAACTAACTTTTCATGTACTTGGAAAAATAAAATATTATTTTAAAAAAATTTAAAAGAGTGTAAAATGGCAACAATAAGAATATGCAATGATTAATTCTGATGGACATGGTTCTTTTCAATGATGAGATGACTCAAGCCAATTCGAATGATCTTGTGATGAAGAGAGCAATATACACTCAGAAAGAGGACTGTGGGAACTGAATGTGGATCACAACATAACATTCTCACTCTTTGTTGCTGTTCACTTGCATTTTGTTTTCTTATTCATTTACTTTCCTTTTTGATCTGATTTTTTTGTACAGCAAGAGAATTGTATAAATATGTATGCATATATTGGATTTAACATGTATTTTTATCATGTTTAACACATTTTTTTACTTGCTGTATGGGGGAAGAGGGAAGGGGAAGGGAGAGAAAACTGGAACACAAGATTTTGCAAGGGTCAGTGTTAAAAACTGTCCATGCGTATGTTTTGAAAATAAAGTTTTAATAAATAAATACATAAAAATAAAAAGAGGGTAGAGAGTTCAAGAAGGATAAGAATTGAGAAAATGCATTAAACTTGACAATTAAGAGATTATTGATAACTTTGGATGCAGCTGCTTCAAACTGACTGAGAAAATTCACAAGGCTTAGATTCAAATCCCACCTCTATTCCTTCCTGGGAGATCATAGGAAGGCCACTTTATCTCTCTAGGTCCATTTCTTTATCTTTAAGACTAGAAGATTGAATTAAATGATCTCTAAACTCCCTTCCAGCTCTGAAATCTCATGATTCATAGATCTGCAGCTGGGAGGGACCTCAGAGGCCATCTAGTCCAACTTCTTTATTAATAGATCAGGAAACTAACATCTAGGGAAGTTGTGAATGGTCCCAGGTTCTCTGACTCCCAGAGAAAATTAAAAAGAAAATTAGCTTGGTGAATGTTCAGGGTACCTTTTTTTAATTTATATATATATATATACATATATATTTTTAATTTTATTTTTTTATTTGCAAAACATATGTATGGGTAATTCTTCAACATTAACCCTTACAAAGCTTTCTGTTACAAAATTTCCCCCCCTAGTCCCTACCCCTCCCCTAGATGGCAGGATATCCACTACATGTTATTTATGATAAAATACTTGACAAATTGAATATATGTATACATATTTCCACACTTATCATTGTTGTACAAGAAAAGTCATATCTACAAGAAAGAAATATCAGATAAAGGAAACACAATGTAAGCAAACATCAATCGAGAGTATGAAAATGTTATGTTGTAGTCCACATTTCACATCAGGGTACCTTTTTTTAAATAGCAGAGCATTTGGGAGGATAACCAATAACCAAGCTCTACCTTCTTGGATCAGAAAAAAGAAGAGGCCCTGAGGGCAAAGAGTAATGAGGAAGTATGAGTTTCACAGTTGATTCATCCTTCTCCATCTCAGAAGTCCAATCTATCAAGCATATTATGTGATTCTTCCCTGAAATGCTTCTCATATCCCTACTTTTATTTCCTACTACTATAAGCATATTAATCTAATTTCTACATATTTCACACCTGAACAATTCCTTAGGTCTCTCCTTTATTCAGTACCAAGCTAATTTTCTTTTAAAAATTTTATTGTGAACTGCTTGAAGGATGGGACTATCTTTTGCCTCTCTTTTAATTTTCAATGCTTTAACACAGTGTCTGGCACATAGTAGATGTTTTAAACATGTTTTTTGATTGATAGACTTGATTTGGTATAATGAATCTGAAATTGGGAAGATCTGGATTCAAATTCCACCATTGACTCTTAGAAGCATAGAATAGATGAGAGGACTGAGGCTCAAGAAGGTTAAAATCACTTTTCCAAGTTCTTACTAGTAGTAAACATTAGAGGTGGGATTCTAACCCAGGTCCTCTGGCTGACTCCAGGCTAGTACGTTTTCCTCCCTGGCTAACAGTATTTCATTCATCTCTCTGAGTCCCAGTAAATTCTCCAAAGCATGTGTACTCAATTATAGACATTGAAACAGTTTTTAAATGTCTTTGAGCCTCAGGCAACTTTTGGATTTATCCACTAAATTATGGAGGAATACAATCTGCATTTAGATAAAATCATACAGTGCTTGATATATTCACCTGGAATTCATCACTCTTTGTCTTCTACCTAGACAAATACTCCCATTTTCAAGATTCATTTCCTTGACATTTTCTTAGGTACTCTCTCACTAATCTCCCTTTCTCTGAAAACTCAGCATACTCATCCACAGTGCCCCACAGTTTAGTATCTAATCATATCCTAGATTATTTTATGCAATAATTATCTTACAGCTCTCTTATCTCAATTATAAGCTCCCAGAAAGCAGGAACCATGTCTTGCACACCTAATCACCAAATCCAACAACCTTTATTTTTGATATTCACTATAGTTTTTTATATGGTTGACCCTTCCCCATTTCTGCACATTGTCTCATCTCTTTCACCTCCAGAGATATTTTGATTTTATTCAATTAATGTTTTAAGAAAAAAGCAGATATGCAATCATTATAACATCACCATGGTTTCAATCAGAAATATCCTTCTGAATAAATAGATAATAATGATATAGGATAGACAATGTCAATTTAAAATCTATATACATATAATCGTCAATATTGTCTCCTATAATAAAGTAATATTTACAATGACCCTATAAGAGGAAACAGTTAAATCAGACTGGAATAACTATGTCCTGCTAAAACAGTATAAAAAAGAGATTTGTCATTTTTCACTTATAGCCATTAAATTCTCCTAATTCTCCTAGCTCTCTAACTTTTTTTCCTCTGGTCTTCTTTGCTAGATGCTCATCCTCTAAATTCCTAAATGTGAGTGCTCAGATCTCTCTGCCTCTCTGTGTGTGTCTCTATCTCTTTCTGTCTCTCTCTCTGCTTTTTCTGTCTTTCTGTCTCTCTATGTTTCTCTGTCTTTCTCTGTATGTTTCTATTTCTCTGTCTCTCTATATTTTTGTTCTCTCTCTCTCTCTCTCTCTCTCTCTCTCTCTCTCTCTCTCTCTCTCTCTCTCTTTCTCTCTCTCTCTCTCTCTCTCCAAAATCCCCTCCACACACCCACACTTATTCTCATGGCTTCAAAATTATGATGAGAAATAACAAATCTATGTCTCTTGATACTGACCTTTCTTCAAACCTCCAGATGCTGATAGAATATCTATATCTAGATGTTTTTGTGGCACCTCTAAAACAAGTACAGAACTGGATATCTATCTTTCCTCCTGTTGAATTCATTATTTCTGTCTACTCATACTTGAAATTTGGGAATTATCATTGGTTCCTTCATCTCTCTTATCTTGTATATTCAATCAGATTCCAGATCCTACTGATTTTACCTCTCTTGGAATTTAAATCACCGCCATTCCTGTAAAGGTATTCATTATCATTCACTGGAACTTTATGTATTTACCTCCTTAGAGGTCTTCCTATACTCTCTCTATACTCTCTCCCCCTCCAATCCATTCAACTTACTGTCACCAAAATGACATTTCTTGTATATAGATTCAGTTGCTGCTGTTAAGAATTATAGCAATTATATTTATATATTGCTTTATGATCTGCAAAACACATTATTTCATTTGATAATAGATCTGATCATCCCACTTTTCTGCTCAAAAATCTTCAATGGCACCCAATTTCCAGTCAAATAAAATTCAAAACTCCTCTGCCTCCACTATATCTCAACAAGAATGATAGTAGTTATCCTTTGTATAGTGGTTTCTATGTTCTAAGTGCTTTATAAATATTATTTTTGCTTCCAAACATGTGTATCTTATTTGTGCTTTTGTTATCCTTGCATGCTTTCTTGTCTTCATCTCCTGAATTTTAAAAGATGGCCCCATTCTCTAAAGCCCAGTTCAAAGATCATTTCCTCCAGGAAGCTTTTTCTGATTCCCTCCAGTTAATAACGACCTTCAATCTCAGTCCTCATATAGCACATTTGTTTTATGTTTCTAAGGTACCCTGTATGTACCCTTTGTATTATAGCTATCTGTGTTGGGGTATCCCACTGTGAGACGGCAATCTCAATAAAGGCAAGAATTTTGTCCAAATCCATGCCCCACCCCAATCCCTTAGCATTTATTAACACTTAGTAGGTACTTAATAAATGTTTGCAGTTGTTCTTTACCTCCAGAGTACTAAACACCTAGTAAATATTCTTCATTGTAATACAGGAATTTCTGGATCCCTTTTCTAGTATTCATGATTTCATTTAGTGACCATTCACTGAGTCCTTTACAATATGGCTATAGTCAGCCATTCCAAGTTTACTTTATATTACTTCACTTCATGCACTCTATAGTCCAACCAAACTGGCTTTCTTGATCTTACTCACAAATGACACTTCATTTCCTGTCTGTACCCTTGCATAAGTTATCTTCCATGACTAGAATGCAGTATCTCCTCATATCTGTAAATTAGAATCTCTAGCTTCCTTTCAATCCCAGCTCAAGTACTACATCCCACAAGAGGTCCTTCTTGATTCAAAAACTATTGTCTCCCTTCCCATTCCCCAAATTACTTTGTATATACACATATTTTATAAATTCTTATATGGATCTATATGGTTCTTCCCTCCCTTCTCTCCTTCTCTGCCCCCCCAAAAGATTGTAGGCTCCTCAAAATCAGGAGGTGTTTTATTCTTGACTTTGTATCCTTTGTTCTTGCTGTTCAGTGCTGTCTGATTCTCCATGGCTCCATTTGGAGTTTTCTTGGCAAAGATACTTGAGTTGCCATGTCCTTCTCCAGCTCATTTTACAGATGAATTAATCAGGGTTAAGTGACTTGCTTAGGTTCAAGCAATTAGTAAAAGTCAGATTGGATTTGAATTTAGGAAGATGAGTATTCCTAATTCCAGCACTCTATTCACTTCACCTGCTAGTTCTTGTATCACTAATATATAGACAAAATGTCTGGCATAAAAGGAGTACTTAATAAATACTAGTTGATTGATTGATTAGTGAACTAAATAAGTATTGTGAAAGGTCTTTGATTTTTATGAATCTGATTACTCCTATTGTAAATCAGTCGATAAACATTTATTAAGCATCTATGTGTGCCAGGCATTGGGCTAAGCATTGAGGATACAAAACAAGCAAAAACAAACAAATAAAAAATTCAAAACTCTGTCCTGTGCTCAAGGAGCCTACATTCCAATGAGGGAGACAACAAATAAACAAACATGTTCAAACAAGCTATAAGCAGGAAAAATAAGAAATAATTTTAAAAGGAAAGGTAATAAAATTGGGAGGTTGGGGAAAACTTTCTGTAGAAGATGGGGTTTTAGTTGAGACTTAAAGGAAGCTAGTAAAACCAAGAGAGCCCAGCAGGCATTCAGGATAATCAGATTGTAGGCTACCTTCTTCATTTGTGTAACCATACATTTTCCCCCCCAAAGTCTACCAAGGTTCTGAAGACCTCTTCATTCTCTTGTTTTAATTCTGATTGCCATATTACCAGTGTGTCTGTCCTGGTGAATCTCTTTCTCAATAAGATCAGACCATCCCTTTTCCAGTTATATGTGGTCTTTAATGATGTCTGCTCATGATGCTAATCATCACTAGTAATGTGCTGTGACCCATTTCTGGCTGTCATGAAATCTATCCACTCTCCTTTGAGTTATGTGTAATTTTTGTTGAGTAAGTTAACAAGAGCAATAAAGATAGGAACTGAGTATATCATAGTATACTCCTGGATGAAGAAAATATAACAATTTCTCTTCCAACTTTAATCTTAGAGAGTTGTCTAAAGTTGTGAGAAATTAAGGAGATGAAGTGTCCAGAGTCACAGAGAAGCATATAAAATTTTAAAAGGCAATACATGATTGGAATATACAAAAAATACACCTTACTTGAAGAAAGAAGAGATTGCTTTGCTGGAATAATCAGAGAAGGCTTCATGATGATGAGGCTTGCATTGGACCTTGAAGGATGGATTTAAATAGAAAGGAGAGAAGAGAACATTATGGTTCTAGTTCTCAATAGAATATTTCAGGACATAATTCACAACCCTACTTGAATCTCTGTAACTTTGATGAGATGTCTAAAAACTTGTCAGTATACTTGGCTGCATCAGAAACATCAGAGACAACATCAGGACAATGCTTGATGGGTCACTTAAATATTGTTTCATCTTTGTTGTTTTTAAATAAGCAAGTCACACATCTCTTGTCCAAATTAGATCAGGTTAGAACCTGTAGGACCAGGTCCCTAAAAGGTCTTCAATAGTTCCCTTGGCTAATTTCCTTCCTAGCATCACCCCTCTATTCTTAACCAGTGGTTGAAAGGGAGTATCACAACTTACAAGTCAACTGTTTCTCCTAGAAGGAGCCAGACAAGTACCGAGATATCTAATTTAAATGATCATTAAACAAATGCAAATATGTATAAGTACCACTAGGTATCATTCATAAATAGTAACAACAACAATGATATTTGTGTCCCTAGGCAGCTCTCTAGGAAGGTGGAGAGTACAAGGTCTTGTACAAAGTCAACACTATGAACTAGTGGATGCATTACTGTATTTGGAATTGAAGAGACCTCAGTTTGAATTCTCACTCAGATATTCATTAGCAAATTACTTACTCACTCTTGGTCTCAGTTTCCTCATCAGCAAAATGGGTGTAATAATAGCACCTACTTCAGAGAATTGTGAAGCTCGGACGAGCACTTTGTCAAGTGCTTCACAAACCCTAAAGTGTTACATACATGTTATTATTGTTATTGCTATTATGCTAGTCGGGAATATAAAAAATGAGATGAGGACAGGTCTTGGCTGAGGAGTTAGAGGGGTCCCTTTATGAATCACACAAAAAAAACACACAGAGACACACCCACATTTTAAAAAAAGAAAGGAAGGAAGGAAAGTAAGAAGAAAAGCAGGAAGGAAGGAAGGAAAGTAAGAAGAAAAGAAGGAAGGAAGGAAGGAAGGAAGGAAGGAAGGAAGGAAGGAAGGAA
>JAJPUD010004517.1:172847-193513 GCA_023553655.1 Myrmecobius fasciatus
GAAGGAAGGAAGGAAGGAAGGAAGGAAGGAAGGAAGGAAGGAAGGAAGGAAGGAAGGAAGGAAGGAAGGAAGGAAGGAAGGAAGGAAGGAAGGAGAAGGAAAAGGAAAAGAAAACAGGCCCTGGACTGTTTAGAAAGCTTTTAACTTGAGGGATCCAAAAGCGTATATTGCTCTGGTTGCCAACGGCAGGACTACCCATCTCCTCTTTATCTCTCTCCTCTAATGATCCGAACTGACCGCTTGCCTGAGGAGAGTAAAAGGAGAGGAGAGGAATGGGACATGAAATTCATGGAGCGGTGCCCTACCGGGCCACTGTACTGGCCCCTGACAGCTGACCCCGGCAGAGCCAGCGGGCGGAGACGTGGATGTAGTGCGCTGGGTGCCGCCCTTCCCATGAGGTGGGCGCCCGGGCGCCCGGGGCACTGCCCTGCATTCGCTGCTCAGCCAGCGTCGCGCCCGCTGCGCTCCACGGAGCTGGAGGGCAACGGGACTGGAGTCCGCCCGAGCCGCGTCAGGGAAGAGGCGGGGTGGGGGGTGCGGTTAAAAGGAGCTGCAGGTGGAAAGCTAGAGTCCTCATCTAAACTCCACAGGAAACCCCTGAACTTCCTATACCCAGGCAAGGGCCTGAATTGGGCTGAAGCTGGGGACACAGCCGCCACAGAGGAAGGTGCCAAATATTTGCCATCCACCCAGGAGGAGGCAGCGACCTGGGCATCCGACCCCGGGAGCAAGCCCAGCACTGGAGGGCTTGCGCCCCTCGCCTCTTCACATGCTGCCCAGCTGACCCTTCTCCCCTCGCTCCCCTTCCCTCAATATTCCCTCCCCGACAGCCCCTCCATAATTCGCGGATCGTCCACACGCCTGCCACAAGCCACTAATATAGGTAAGCCTTGCACCACCTTCCTTTGCATGCGCTGCAAAGAGAGAGGTTTGGGGGCTGGGGTTCGGGGTCTGGTTGTGTCAGCAACTGGGAACCTGCGCACCCCTCCCGGACCCGCACCCCTTATACCGGCTCAGTATTCTTGGGGTGCTCCGTCCCTCTCTTTCCGGTTCTTCCTTCCCATTCCTACTCTAAAATGAGAAGACCCCAGGATTGCAATAATCAGTTCCTCCCTGGGGAGTTACATGCTGATGGACAGGCCATTAGGGCTGCTGAAAGAGGAGAAGAGATCCTTCGAACCCCTGTGGGCTCCTGTGGGGTGCTCGTATTGGGGTTACGAAGAAAGGGGTTCGCTAAGTAATAGCTGAAGATGCGCGTTGGATCGGAACTCTGGTATCTTCCTTGTCAGATGACAAGGTGCATCCTTCACCCGGTACATAAGAGCCAGTGACTGTGCCAGTAGAATTGGGGGAAAGAACCTAGGGTGTTTTCTTACTAAAGTGACCCCTAATGCTTAGTCAAGAGGACATTCGTGGTTTGACTTTTAACCCAGACTTCTTCCTAATTGTCTTGCACAACAGGTTTTATAAACGTATTGTGTATAAGCCAGCAAAGGTATAGTGTCTGTCCTTTCCCCACCCCCACCCCTTTCTTGTTCATTCTGATTGCCTTTCTCTTGTGTTTGTGTGAGCTGGCTATTCGTGGGGGAAAAGTAAGAAATCTTTAGGAGATCTTTTAATCAGTGGTAACTCCCATATTACTTCTAACCACCTTGCCTTTACGGCATTCACCTTCAGTGATTTGTCAAGCCCTGCAACCTAGAGTTGTGGACAATAATAATTAAGGGTAATTGGTGACACACCTGATTATAAAGGAGGAAACTGAGGAAGGACACTTCCCTATCCAGCAAAGGAGACCCATCCCAAAGTATCACAATGTGTCATTTAACCTCCCTTCCTGGAAGAGCATAGATGGAGTTGAGGTGAGTGCATACTTGACAAGATCTCTTCAGAGGCCCAACCTGACCAGAAAAGCCAGACAATCTCACATAGCCAATGAAGCTTTGGCTCCAAAATTTCTATTGTCCCAGCCTTGCCTGTGTTTATAGATAGAATCCAATTGTCAACTCACTATCAACTGATTTGATTGTGGGTTCAAGGTCCACTGCTTTATTTTCTTTAGCTGAATTTGTTTTCTAGTATGAAGTATGTTTCATTGCCCTGATTTTCATCAAATGTAGCCTATGTTCCAGAAGAAAATGTTCTGCCCCCATTCCACTTCCCTTAGAATTACTGATCTTTGGGATGTGGCTCAAAACTGTTCTTGTAGAGACCTTTGTCTGTTGTTTGGATCAGGCACAATATTTGGGAGTTGTTTCAATTGTGCCAAGAAGAGAAAGACCAAGGAAGCATTGAGATCTGGAAGGAAAAGATTAGCTAACTCTATATATTAATTGGCAATTTCAGCACTTCTAAACTCTAATTTACCTTGGTGAGATCTAAAATCACTTTCTTCCTTCTCAATTTACAGATGAAAAATGTTGTTTTTTTTTTTTTTTTAATTTTTTAAACAACTGCTTTGTTAAAGAAATTAAGCTGCATTGCTAATTTTTAGCAGCTTCCGGGGCTATGTTTGAAGACAAGTTCATTGCATTTGTTTTGAATATCTTATCTGCTTAAGTAAGGCCAAATTTGAGGGTGGAGGATGATAAGAAAGTGACACATGGGGGCAACTAAACATTTTCTAGATCCAATGAGATAATATTTGTACAGTGCTTAGTACAGTGCCTGGTACATAGTAGGCATTTAATAAATGTTTGTTCCTGTTCTACCACCCCCTTCCCAATAAACTCAAAGAGAACAGGGATTATTTTGTTTTACTTAATAACCCCAGGGCCTACATCAGTTCCTTACACATAGTAGATAACTAATAAATGCTCTGTGAATTGAATTAATTTAGAAGGGAAAAAAAAATCTCCATCCTTCTAGTCTCATTTTTATAGGTAGACCATTGTGAATTACTGTGCAAAATTCTTAGCTCAATTATAAATTATGATGTATCATTAAGTTTTTCATTTTCAGTGGTTGAATTTGCATATTTCATTAATTTATGCTGATTCTTCTAAAGTAGTAATAAAAAATGCTGGAATTGGGGCAGAAAATAAGTTTTTGTTAAGTTTTCTAGTTCTCGAGCTCTGAGTCTTTTAAATGACTCCCATTACCTCCTCTGGAAGACAATTAGGTACACAGAAAGACTTCTCATTCTTTATTTCCAGGGCCATTTCAATGTGATTATACTAAAATAGTTGGAAAGAAAACAGATTTGCTTGAATGAATCGAGACTTGGCTAATATGCCTTAGAGTCAAAACTTAACTTTATGTAAGTCAACAGGAAGAAATTAGAAGATAGTAAAAATTGTATCTATTTAGATTATTAAATAGCCTAAAAAACATGTCATATATCAACCAGTTTCAGCACATCTCCATGGGAATTCTGAATTTTAGTAAACATAGAAGATCATATAAATATATTGACATGTATGATTGATATTAGTTACAATAAATAAGGATGCACTAAAGTTTATTTTGTATAAATAAAAAGGATCTTTGTAAACTAAAATTCACAAAGCTCAGTTTTTTAGGAGATGAAGAAAAGGACAGGTTTTTTTCTGAATTTCTAGTAAAGGTAATCTGAAAAGGGAGAAATTTTGATTTTTAAATTTTATTTGGAAAAGTTTTGTTTGTTTTCAGTTAATAAGTTTCAGCAACCCAAAACTTACTAACTTGGGAGAGGTTCTATTTTTTGTTTGTTTTGAGTAATATACTAACCTTACTTACCCTTTTCTAAAGCTCTGTATATAAAGGATTGATCCCCAAAACAGCATAGAAATTAATTTTAAAATCTGAGGGCAATTTAATAAGAATTACCATTTCTTTCTTTCTTTCTTTCTTTTTTAAACAGGTGGCAATAACCCTGAAGTTCTGAAAACAGTAAAGAATTACATTATGATACAAATGGGGACTTCCGGGCAATCCACTGGTAGAGAAGATTAAGGGTCCCACTTCTGAAGGATAAAGACCTTGTTCTAATTATCTTCTCTACATTAAAATCACTGTAAGTCTCATGAACTAAAGCTTATACAAAAAAAGAAAAAGATTTTGTTTTTTGTTTTTGTTTTTGTTTTTCCTCCATTTACCAATGCAGGCGTCAACTTTAAATAAACTGAGAATTAAAAGGCTTGTGATCTCCAATCTATTAATTATTCACTAAGTGACCTTGAAGAGATCACTTCAAGTCTTTAACTCAGTTTATCTATTTTTAAAGGGAGTAATATTAACAAGAACAATAAAGATCTAATACAAACAATTCTGCTGAGAATTAATGAAATACTTTGAGATAGTTCACAAAGTTTTTTGTGGGGTGCTTTTTGTTTGTTTTGTTTTTGGTGCCTTTCACTGTGAAGCTAAAATGTTATTGAGTCTACAAGTCAGTATCATATTATTGTAGAAAGAAGAACTGGAATTAAGATTGATTGGCACATAGTAGCCACTTAATGAATATGCCAGTCATCAGTGAACAAACATATCCATTTAAAAATTATACTATTTTGGTAGAATTATGGTATCCAGATACTTCAAATCAAGTTAATTTGGAACAAGGAAAGACAGAGACTATCTCCTCATTTACAAAAATGCCTAAACTTTGACATCACCACTGGTGTCACAGATTTTCTTTTTTTAGTTGTGTTTAGTACAGTGATTATGGCTTTTGTAATATGGGTGTGATGCTGAATTACTCAAGTTAATTATGCATTTGATATGTTAAAAAAAATTCTATCAATCTCTTACAAATTCAGAGGCCACCATATTTTCTTAAGTTGAATTATACCAAAGCTAAGCATTATGCTCTTTTTTTCCTAAAAGAGGGGACAAATAGTCTTCAATTAAATCATAGTTTTGTTTAGACAAAGTTAATATTTTAGTTTTTCTTGCAATAACCATAGGGCCCATTGCCTTCTTGAGGCAGAAAAGGAAAGAGGCATTTTATTTATTGAAATTGGAAAGTACTTAAAAAATAAAAATTCACTTTTAGAAATTTATTTTTTAAAAAACATAGGAAAACCCATAAAGCATGTTTTTACCTTCTATATTCCAAATTTCCTACAATTACAAGGTTTACAAAGAATCATCCTAAATGCATAATCTTTATTTGAGAAAAAATAGAGTAGGCATAGGTTTGGTACTTATTCCATCTATTTTTTCCTCCTGGTGATTTATAATTTAATTATATTACTGGATTGCCACAATGACTTCCAAACATTTTAAAGTTACAATACATTAATGCAATTGAAAGGAATTGAAATTTATTTTGAAATCACCCCCAAAATTGAAAATTTCACAGATATCTGGAAACATACTGGATTTTTCCAGGGCCATCATTGGGAACCACTACATTCTTTTTAAGGAAGAAAGACAGACATAGATAGACAAACACACACACACACACATACACTCAACCTCAATTAGATTTACCTATATAATTTCATCTTTTTTCTTCCCATTTGCTACCTTCCATAGATCTGAGACTTTATTAATGTAGATTGGTGGTATCAAACTCAAACAGAAATGGCTGATATGTAAGGATTCCTGAAGGCTACATATTGACTTAGAAAACCATATATTAACATTTTCTTTGTTCTATTATATTTATATTTTGTTAAATATTTCCCGTTTTACATTTTTCATATAATTCTGCTTGCACTCAGAAATGTTGCTGGACCACAATGCACAATGTTTGACACTTCTGGTATAGGAAATTCCTTCCACCAAATAGTTTCATAATTCATTTCTAACTTAGTCTAAAGGAGTTGCCCAGGCCACCAAGAAGTTCAAGGACTTTCTTATGGTCACATTGAAAATACGTATTATAAGTATAACTTGAACCCTTTGTTTATCATGCTATTCTTCTAGATTTAAAGTTCTAAGGGCTCTTATTGTTTGTCCTCTGTTCTTAAAGATGACCATGATATCAGGGATGAGATGCCATGACATGCAAGTGAATTGGATTTAAGTGAGGGAAAGTTCAAGGTCACCTGCCTCACTATCCCCTCAGAGCCATCTGGGTCTGGTGGCAGATATAGATCAGGACAATCCTCCATGTATTGGGAGATCTTGACCTTTTTAAACTATGTTTTTTTAAATAGGTCTCAGTTTGAGTGAGATAATGTCCAATCTGTGATTAAGATCTAAGGGAAAAGTTATATGACATATAAAGAAAATATAAAGTAAAGCTATATTAATTGATGAAACCACACTTCTTTTCTAAGAGCTAGGTAAACTTATACATAGAATGAATAAGAAATTAAGAGGAAAAGAATATTAGAAAAACTAGATATGATAGATCTCTAGAAAAAAACTGAATAGAAATAGAAAGAAATATAACTTTTTCTCAACTTTACATGGGACCTTCACAAGAAATAAGCATATCACTGTGATTAACCAACAAAAGCTCCCAGCCTAAGCCTACTTGGTCCTTGTTTTAGTTCTGATTGCCTCAGAGTGAATGTAAATAGCAATTGGTGTTGTTTTAGGCAATTATCCTGAAGGTCTTCTCCCAGACTGATTTTTTTTTGAGTAGGTAAAAGAGGCAATTCTTGCCTCAAGGGGCCTTAACCTCTTCATGTTCAGTATGAGAAATCCCACCAAAGATTTTCCAGACTTAAGTTATTAAAATTTTTTAACACTTATTATTAGTCCTCATTATTTACTTCTCCATTTCTGATGGTCCAAAGAATTCATGGAGCAGCTAGTGCTTGGGCTTTGATTTCCTGATCCATGAAATAAGGGAGTTGGAAGAGTCATTTATCAAAGTTCTATGAATATGTATAGGAATTTGTAAGATTCTAATTTCTAGCAAAAGTATAGTAAATTATATAATCTTTTTGTCTTCATTTGAAATAGTTTCTCCATTAGTTTCTGGATTAGCTGTACTCTAACTAGACCACAGAGAATGATAGATCACTGAGACAGATCACCAGAGCACTGGTGGTGTACACTGGGCTTGAAGTCAAAAAGAAATGTATTCAAATGTAGCCTCAGATACTTATCAACTGTATGATCCTGGGCAAGTCATTTAATTTTTGTTTATCTCAGTTTACTTGCTTGTAAATGAAGATAAGGGTCATAACTACCTCACCAGTTATTGTGAAGATCAAATGAAATATCCATAAAGTGAATAGTAAGCACTATATTTGTTGTTTGGATATATCTGATTCTTCATGACCCCATTTGGGATTTTCTTAGTAAAGATACTAAAGTGGTTTACCATTTCCTTATTTAGCTCATTTTACAGTTGAGGAAATGGAGGCAAAAAGGTTTAAGTGACTTGCCCAGGGTTACATAGATAGTAGCTGAAGTTACATTTGAACTCAGGTTCTTCTAACTTCACGAAGGTCTATCCACTGCACTACCTAGCTCCCTTAGACATGATGATGATGATGATGATTACAGAGACTAAGTAGGAAGTGTTTATTGACTAACTCACAAAATATATTAATAGAATTAAATTGTCAAGTTACCTAGTAATGATAGCAATTAGACCAAAGACAGTGAATAATTAAAAAGTAAACATCTTCATTATTTTACAAAATCAATTCAGATTTGTTGAATATCCTTTGTTCTGTAATTGATCATATATGTTCATCCCAGAATCTCACTAGGTTATCTTTATCAAAGTATACCCCTGATTATAGGTGGATATTTGGATCAGATCATTTGTTGGCTTGATTCGTCATTCTGAGTGACCACAGTTTACCAAGAAGACCTTTGCATTTTTAACCTATGTTTTTTTTTTAGCAGATTTCAGCTTGAATGAGACAATTCCCAGTCAGTGATTAAGACCTAAAGAAAAAATTAGATAGCACACAAAGGAAATATATAGTAAAACTATAATAATGGGTGATGCCAACTTATTTAGTTTTTAAATTGACAATTCATAATAATGCCTCTTATGTTTATGTCTAAATTATACAGAATTCTTTAAAGATGTAATGTATACACATTAAGGACTTTTATGTGCAAAGCTTTCTACTAAGGTCAGATTCCTATGACTCATTTTGCCAAAGAATGGATTCTAGATTTCTGTAGGCTCTCATAAACTTATTACAAACTACTTGGAGGTCTTCCCAAGATGGAAAATACTTAAAGAAAGTCCTGATAAGCATCACATACTTATCTTTCAAGAACCAGCTTTAAAGTGGGTCATCACTAGGCATTTTACTGCTAGGTCATAACTGAAGAGCTTTTGTCATAGCAAATGATGAAAGAGCCCCCTAAGAAAGCATGGAAGGAAGGAAATATCCATAGTTTTTGAAGTTCTAAATTAACTTTATGCAAAGTAAAGTGCAAGGCTCTAAGGGAGATATAAAGACATGTAAAATGTGATCCCTACCCTTAAAGAGCTCACTATGTTGTATTTTTGTCCCTTTCCCTAAAGATATGTGTTAATTATGATGTCACCTTCAAACTGCAATAAGGCATTTTTGTCATCTGGAGCATTCTTATCTAGTTTACTGCTCTTCTCTCTTTTGCTTCATGGCCACAGGAACTCAGATTTGTAATAAAATAAAACAAAGCAATTCAGAAGCTGTTTCAGTTTCTACCTGAAGTAGATTCCTCCAAATTATCCTAACAAGACATCATCCAGCCTGTCCTAGAAGATTTTCAGAGAAAGGGAAATTCATGATCTCTCCAAACAGCATATTCTGCTTTTCACTCAGACTTCCCTTCTGCTTTCTTACTTTCCTTCTTCCCTTCTTGCTTTCTTTAATTTCCTTCTCTCTATATCACATGTGCTGGAGCCCAGAAAGGAAAACTAAGGTTTCCCTTTAGCTCCCTTATTTCTTTTTTTTTTTTTTTTTTTTTTTTGGTGGAGAGAGGCTCAAAGGAAGCTGATCTAAACTTGGATTGGGGATCCATCTTTCCCTATCCTCTCCAGATGCCATTATAATCCTCTTCAATTTTTCCTCCACATCTCAAAATTCATTAAACTTAATGTATGAGTTTCATATGGATACCATAACGTGCTTATCTCTTAACAGAAAAGCTTTAAATGTTCGGGGGTTGGGTTTTTTTTTTTTGTTTGCTTATTTTTTGGTGAGTATGTAGTAGGGATAGGTATCATCCTTACTGTGATTTCACTAGTATCAGGAACTCCCTAATGAGGAAAGTCTATGCACCAGTGCAGACCAACTTTCCAGTAAACTTGAGTCTTTGAGAGCTGCCAGGAGCAATGCAATGTTCAGTGACTTGCCCAGAATTATACAGATAGGATGTCAGATGGAAGCACTTGAACCCAGATTTGCCTTTATCCAGTCTCTATCTGCTAAGGCTACAATGCCTGTTGATGGACATGTAATATAATGAAATGGAATATAAAGAAAATTTTAAATTCATAGAGCATCATCAAAAGAATATTATTCAAATGACTGGCTTGTTTCAGGTAGAAATTCAGACTTATTAAAAGTCTTGCATATTTTCCCAAGGGCAATGAAGCTGTTCTGTTCAACTCTGAGCTTAGTTCATTGTCCATGCAATGTCTGCCTAAGATTTATGCTAATGGATAAGCTCTGTAGGTTGTCCATCCAACTGCATACCATAATGTGAACAGCAGATATTTTTAATATACTTCTTATGTGAATAATAAGGCCCAAAGCCTTTGAGTGATGAGGGAGCAGAAGACATTCTTGAATTGTTTTCTACAGAAGACCATCACTTTACAACTACAAAACTGTACAACACAAAAGTACAAAGATTATAAGGTCCCTTTTGTGCTTATTATTTGTTGACTATTTTTTTTTTTTTTGCTTTTTGCTGAGGCAGTTAGGGTTAAGTGACTTGCCCAAGGTCACACAGCTAGGGAATGTTAAGTGTCTGAGACCAAATTTGAACTCAGGTACTCCTGACTTCAGGGCTGGTGCTCTATCCACTGCACCACCTAGCTGCCCTTGTTGACTATTTTTAAAAATTTTTGATTCAGGAAAGCTTAGTTAATTAAAGGCTGCCTTAAGATTTTCCTCCAAATGTGATATCTTCCATGAATATTTTAAAATTATACAGAATCCTTTAAAGATGCAATATCAGAGAATCCTTTGTCCAACTCTACTTGTTAGTGTCAAACAAGTCTTAAAACAAGGAAATATATGTTTGCCAAAAAGTATTTGCCACCATTGTGGATGATTTCCAGCATAATGTCCAAATAAAAAATATTCTCTATATTTTCCTATTTAGAGGTAATATTTTTCTGCTTGCATCAGCTTCTGAAACGTTATAGAGCTTCCTAAATGGCACACATAAGTACTCCAAAGAGGGTGCTTACATTGGTTTAAATACATTAAGCCAACTTTTTTTTTTCCAATTGAATTAAAAAATAAGCCTTCACCTTATAAACATCAAAAACCTGTCTGGGTGGGTAAATTCAACAAGCAGTTATTAAATGCCTACTACTTGCTTTATACCATGGAGATTTGTATCTCCATGGTACAAAGATAAAAAGACAAAAATAAAAATAATCCCTGCTATAAAGGAACTTATATTTAGGAGGAAAATATGGGTAAAGACTTAGAGCATACCTTGTATGGCTTGACTGAAACCATGCCTAAAATGCACTGAACAAGACAGGGCCACAAAAGGTACCCTACAATCCAGAGCTTCATTATACAGCACTCTGCACATTGACAGTGATCAATACATTTTACAAAGGTTGCTCTATAAGACGCAGATTTTTTTCTAGGGATCATTTTTAAATTAACCCTTTTGGAATTTCTAAAATCTTTTTTCTCTCCTTTCAGAAAATTGAATCAATTTCTGAATGTCTCTAGTCCTGTCATTTTTTTCATAATTTATCAATTCAATCTGCAAGGTTTTTTTTTTTCAGTATTTTGTTTTATCATTTATTTAGGCTTTGTAATTTGGCCTCATTTAATGGAATTTTTAGAATTTTTTCCCAGGATTTGAATTCCCATTTTCCTTCTACCCTTTACAATTTGAAGAATATTTGCTTTAGTGAAGAATACAAATGCAAAATCAAAATTGAATAGATTTTTTTCTTTTATGTGGCATAATATTACTTGCCCTAAATCACGAACCTTTACCTTCTTTATTCTGCAGCTTGCTCCAAGCATAACTCTAAAAAGCTTTGTTGTCCTTATCCTATTCCACAAACCTCAATTCATTCTGGGCTTTAACTTTCATGACACTTCTTAAAAGTTCTATGCTAGAAGGTAGCTAGAGGATTACAATGGATAGAACACTGGCCCTCAAATCCAGCCTCAGACACTTAATACTAGCTGTGTGACCCTTGACAAGACATTTAATTCCAATTGACTCACCCCTCACCCACCCCAGCCAAAAAAAAGTACTATGCTACTTTTTTTTTTTTAACCATTGGTAAGGACTCATCTTCCCTATTTAATGTCTTATTTGATATCAATAATGGTTTGTTTGTGGGCATCTGCTTCTATCTTTTATGTGCTCTAAGATTAGCTTGAGTTGCCATTAGATGATAAATCCCTTGAGGGCAAGCCTGTCTTTTGCCTTTTTTTGTATTCTCAACACTTAGCAACTCTGTTGCTTATTATTATGTCTATGTCCTTGGACCAAACATTTAACCCTTCTGGACTTCAGTTACTACATATCTAAAATGAAGCAACTGGACTAAGAGCTTCTTTACCATTTTTTGAGTCAGGTAACCTTTTGTTATGAGTCACATCTCAGAATAATATTTTAAATGCATTAAAGAAAACACATAGCATTATAAAAAGATTAAAACATAATTATCAATATATTATAAGGAAAAAAAACACAAAACAAGTTTGAAGACTGCCAAAGAATTCTTGCACTAGATGATTTCTAAAGTCTCTTACAGCTCTCAAATCCTCTATTTATTTTGTATCTTTTGGAGTGCCTAGAAGACCAGTTCATTGTAGAATAAGTAACATACCCATGGTATACTTTAAATGCATGGGAATTATAAACAAATGGTCTGGAATTCTGTGAAGGAAGGATGTGTTTCTAATACCTGTCCCCAATTCCTAGTATCTATGAGCATGATCTTTTTTCCCTGGGGGGAGGGGAGGTGCAAGGGCAAGGCAGTTGTTGTTAAGGGACTTGTCCAAGGTCACACAGCTAATAAGTGTCTAAGGTTAGATTTGAACTCAGGTCCTCCTGTCTTGAAGGCTAGTGCTCTATCCACTGTGCCATCTAGCTGTCCCTAGAACATGATCTTTTGTAAAAACAGAAGGGAGGAGTGCCTAAGAAAAGCAACTGAAATGGCAGCCAGCATTGTTTTATAAAGTCGTGTAATATCTCAGGGCTATGAATAGAGATGCATGCACACTTTAGCACCCAAGTAAATCTCAGAGGTGGAACCAAGACTGTTTGAAGAGATAATAATAGTGTTGCCATCACTGAGATGAGACTATCCAAAAAAACAATTTATATCCCTGAGAGTCAAAAAGAGGCACACAAAGAAATAAAATGGCTAAATGCATGAATAGTAAAAACAACAATCAACTTGTAGCATTAGATTTGGAAGGGGAGTATCATATCCATTACTGTTTCTATAACTTTCCAAAATACTACTCTTTTCCTTTGTCACCATTTCTGTACATTAAAAAAATTTTTTTTGAAAGCTGTATTTCAGTAGAATTGGTTTCCCTTACATTGCTATGCACGTTATGTTATGCATTAAAAGACTGCATGTGGGTTTGCCTTGTAAGCTCTTAGAGTGCAGCTTTTCTCTCTATTTTTGTATCTCTAAACCTTAGCATAATGCTTGGCATATAATAATAGCTTAACAAATGGCTTTTCATTCATTCAGAAGAGAAGGTCACAATGTACCAAAAATCATTGCATCCATGTACAAGATGTTAAAGTTGTTAAAAAGAAACTTTTGAAAGTCATAAAATAGATTCTTATTAATTTTTTGAAGTAGAGGAAGAGATGCTACAAACATAGAATGTATCGTGCACTTTCAGAGGAGGCTACTATAAGTTTTACTCATTTGTTTTAATGGAGAGGGAAAATCTGTAAATGTTTATAATGTAAAACCAAAACACATCAATAAAACTTAAAAAAAAAGAAAATAATGTCCATTTGAGGGGCTTCTGTGGTGATGAGAGAATAAGAAAGAATTAGTTTAGAGTGCAACAGGTTTCTCGGCATGAGGAAGAACATCTTTAGAAGGTTAATAAAAGGGCAACACAAGCTCTAACTTAACTAGCTTTCTCTTCTTCAGTTCCTGGTGTCGCCTTGCATCTCTCAGGAGTAGCTGCATGAAAAGAAATTGTCCAGAGCAACATTTTAAATTAAAATTAAATTTAAATTAAAAAGTTATTTTTATAGAAGCATATAGTCCTACTCTCCAGAGGTGTTTTTGATAGTCTCTAAAATTGGGCTTCCAGATACTATGGCAAATATTTGAAGTGGGCTACTGACCACAAGCTTTGGGTAAACATAAATGGTATGTGTAATACATAATCACTGGTATTCAATTTCTAGTTTATTCTTCTAATCTATTGAACACAAAGATTCTATGTAACTCAACTCTGAAAAATGACTTTTTATAAACTATTTTAATGACTTAAAAATCATATATTTTAATCCTTATGGAAGAATCAAACTAATTACACAATACATATTTACACAGTGAATAAAAAAGTGATGGGAATTTGTTTACTTCTCTTTCTGGATTAATGCCAAGAAGCCATACAGTCTGCTTTTACTTTCATTCTTTGTATAATTTTGCTTTTTTGCTTTTACTTTTTTTTTACTTCAGTTTTTTTTGTTTTGTTTTTTGTTTTTTATTTTTGTTCTGTTTTGTTTTGTTTTGCTTTTACTTCAGTAAAGATGGCTAAATGGAAACAGGAACTATCAGTTTTATTATTGGATAATGAATTTCCCAAAGGACATTCTGTGAACCTCTTATAATTAAGAGCTACTGGGAAGTGGGGAGGGAATAAGTATTTCTATAGCATCTATTAGGTGCCAGGTACTATGCTATGTACTTTTTTTTTTTTTTAACAAATATTTCATTTGCTCTTCACAATAACACTGCAAGATAGGTGCTATTATTATCTCCATTTTACAGTTGAGGAAACTCAGGCAGAGGTTAGTAACTTATCAAGATCACACAGCTAGTAAGTGTCTAAGACTAAATTTGAATTTGTCTTCTTGATTCCACACCTAACAGTCTAACCACTGTGCCCCCTAAGGGGCAGCCACAATATGCTTAAGGAGAAAATAAAATTATTGAAGTCTTTACTTCATGGCTTCTCTAATTTGATGTTTCCCTTAGAATCATTCCTTTCTCTGTAAATGCTTCTGTGCAAATTTTGAGTAAAGTTTCCTTTTTTTTTTTCTCATTAGGAATAAGTCACCAAGATGGATTGGAGTACGCTGCATACCTTCATTGGGGGTGTAAATAAACACTCCACCAGCATAGGGAAGGTCTGGATTACTGTCCTTTTCATTTTTAGAGTCATGATTCTTGTTGTAGCTGCTGAAGAAGTGTGGGGAGATGAGCAAGAAGATTTTGTCTGTAACACTCTGCAGCCAGGATGCAAAAATGTTTGCTACGACCACTTCTTCCCTATTTCTCACATCAGACTTTGGGCCCTGCAGCTGATTTTTGTCTCCACTCCAGCACTTCTGGTAGCCATGCATGTTACGTATAATAGACATGAGAAAGAGAGACAATTTAAGAAAGGAGAGAAAGGGATCGAATACAAAGACTTAGAAGAAATTAAAAAACAGAAGGTTCGAATAGAGGGGTCTTTGTGGTGGACTTACACTAGCAGTATTTTCTTTAGGATTATCTTCGAAGCCTCCTTTATGTATGTATTTTACTTTCTTTACAATGGCTATAACCTACCCTGGGTAGTGAAATGCAGTATTGATCCTTGTCCCAATATTGTAGACTGCTTTATTTCGAGACCCACTGAAAAATCTGTTTTTACTATTTTCATGATTGCAGCATCTGTAATTTGCATGTTGTTAAATGTGGCTGAATTATGTTACTTGCTGATGAAACTGTGTTTCAGAAGGTCCAGAAGAGCACAGGTTCAAAGAAATCACCCCAATCATGCCATAAAAGAAAGCAAACAAAATGAAATGAACGAGTTGATTTCAGACAGTGGACAAAATGCAATCACAGGTTTTCCAAGTTAAAAGATTTTAAATTAAAATAAAATTACTAATGACAAACCTGTAACCTTCACCTACAGCAGTTGAGGACCAATACCAAATATTTACTCTCCCTAGACTGATTTTTTTTAATGGCTACCAATGACATTCAAAACAAATAGAGATTTAAAGGAAATCTTTTAGGAGAATTAATCATCTCCATTATCAGAAATGTAGTGAAAAATTCTGTAAAAAATGAAAGACTAGATTGACAGTTTTGTACTAAAATATTTTTAAGTCTATCTTGAGTAGACATCTGTCTTACCCTTTCAGGGGGTGTGTTTCCTAAAAAGTTATTAAATATTCAACTGCTAGGAGGGAGAAAATATTTTGTCTAGAGAGTTATACTGTTATTATTACAAATGTTTTTTATAGCATTACTTGCCTTAGTTCTGACTTCCTATTCATATAAAAAGTATTTTTATAATGCTAGGTGTTACATGTTACTTAAGTATGACGTAGTACACAGCTAAGTCATGAAAATAGCTGCAGTATTTTTATGGGGGGGTGGGAGTAAAACTGTAAGTTTTAATAATGACACTGCAGTTATCTAAACTTTTAAGTTATAGAAAAATGTGTTTTGTAAATGCAGTATGTTACAGGTTGCTCAATGACAACCATATGACCAATAGTGATACTATCAAATGATGAGGGAAGAGGGGAGAATTCTGGCTATTGTATGTGTTCTTCAATACACTTGAAATGCTTTGCTTGTTGTATAATGTGTTTTCACTGCAAAAATGTACCTTTCAGAAGATATACAGAACTATATGAATCTGGGTGCCTTTTTTAAAAAAAACAAACAAACAAAAAAACTAGCCTGGAAACTGGATTTCAGCTTGTAAAGAGATGAAACATGAATGTGATCACCTGAATAAAAGAAAAACTCTATAAATTAAAACTCTGTGGTGCTCTATGGGATCTGTTATCTGAATGCCTAAGAGTCCCATTACTGTGAATATCTGTAGGACTCATAAACAGTTCTGCCCCGGAAACCTGTCAAGTTACTATGGGTGGAATTTCCAATGGGTTGGAGACTTCTGGAGGTTATTGGTATCCCATTTGGCGTCAGAAGAAGTGATTAAGACAGCTGTTCTTTCAGCTCTTCAACCCTAGAAAAATGCACAACTGGGCATTAGTTAAATATCTCACAATCATGAGACATAGACTTCTCAAAAGGGCTTAAAGACTATCTTGTCCAAAGTTCTCATTTTACCTATGAGGAGCCAAAGGCCCCTCTGGGATTGCTCTGCACTGATAGTGAGAAGAATGATTTAAGTTTTATCAGCTTTTAAACTAACTCTTTCCCTAAAGGCATATTATTATGGCAGGTTAGAACAATAGATCTCATGTTCATTCTGTCCCCATATCCAATGTTTCTAGGCAGGCAGTATGTTACAGATGAAAGGAATGCTGGATTTGGAGAAATAAGCTCCAAGTTCAGATGTAGGCACTGCCATTTACTGTAGAGGGCAAGTCACTTTACCTCTCCAGACCTCAGTTTTTTCAGCTGTAAAATTAAGAAAGTGGGGTTGGATTAAATTGTTTTTAAAACACCTTTCAACTCTTAATTTATAATTCTATTACCTATAGAAATATGCTATGACCCATAAAACATTATCAATGGCATTGACTCCATAATTGGAAAATCCTCTTTATCAGGTAGGCAAATGGATGCTAGCATATAATTGTATATAGAAGGTAATAAAAAAAAATAACATTTAGGTTTTGAGTCTCAGTAACTGGGAAAGTGGTAAGTGGAAAATAGTGCCAGAAAGATAAGAATTGGTAAAAAAAAAATTGTCTTGTGCAATTGATAATTTGAATAGGTGGTCATTGATAACATTTATGATAGCAGTTTCTAGAGAATGGTGGGAATATAAGAAAGTTTATAAGAGTTAGAGAAATAGGGAAGGGGAAGGAGGAAATAATAGAAATGGAGGAATAGAGTATAGAATATTATTGTAAAAGTTGGTACAGGGAAAGGGATAAAAGACATAAAGGCTTATCCATATGCCTAACTTTCTCGTCCTAAAAAACAAAAGGTTTCCCTGAATTGCTGTCTTCTTATATGAACATTTTATCTCTCTGCTATCCTTCATTGTTGAAATTTTGGAAAGAATGGTTTATATTTTCTGCCTCTACATCTTCATTACTCAGAAATTTAACTCCCACAAATCTAGATTCTATCCTCACCACAAAATTGAATACATCTCTGTTCCCAATAGACAACCTCAATGGTCTTTTCCTAGTCCTCAACCTCCTCAGTCTTTGTATAGCATTTGATATCTTCAGCATTTAAGCATTCTTCTTTTGTGATACTCCATATCTTTTCACTTATGTGACATTCCTTTCTAATTTAATTGTCTCCAAAATGATCTTCCTAGATCCCTAACATTTCCAATTCTTCTTGCCCTCTTAGTATAGTTATTCCTATAAAGTTATTTCCCTGGTTCTATTTCTTGTCTTTCCACTTTTTCAACCTCTTATACCTTCAATTGTTATTTTTAACAAGATCCTGCAAGATTAGCATTAGACCTCTAACCTTTACAAAGCACCTTCATTGGCCTTTTTTTTTCATTAATTTCCTTGAAATTCTTGACCTTTTATTCTTCCAAATGAACGTTGCTACTATTTTTTCTAGATCTGTAAAATAATTTCTTGGGAGTTTGATTGGTATGGCACTAAATAAGTAAATTAGTTTGGGTAGTATTGTCATTTTTATTATATTCGCTCGGCCTGAGGTAGGCAGTTTTTTACCCCATTTTATAGTTGAAACTGAAGCAGATAGATTCAGTGTTTTCCCCAACATCATATAACTGGTGTGAGAGCTCTATCCACCACCATCACCTACTTTTATCTCTAATACTACTGTCTAGAATTTATTTTCTGACACCCTCTGACACCTTCGTTTCTTGTAAGTTATGTCCTTAGATTTGACTTCACCATCATGTCTTGCCTCCACACCTCTCAGTAGATGCTCATCACCTGGAAAGTCATCATTGTAGAGATTGCATCAACTTTAGTATTCCCACCTCATCAATACACTCAGTTGCCTCTGCTCCTCTAATTGGAAGGCTGAATGAGTGAGTAAATAAAAATCCTCCCAAAGCTTTCATTTAAACTTAGCACAACCTGGCATACAGTAGATCCACAATAAATACTTATTGTATTGTATCAATATATTAATACTTTTCAATGCAGTATGCCCCAAATTATTCCCATCAACTATTCCCTTCAAAATCTGCCCCTCCTCCCAATTCCTTATTTCTGTTGATGGCACCACCATTTTGTAAGTCAGAGTCAAAATCTTCAAATCTTTTTTTGCATCTGTTGTTCAAGAACTGTTGGAAGCATAACAAGTCTATTTTTTCCCCAGTTATACATCTCTAGAAATATATAATTAAATTACAAATGGCTTATTTTCAACATATTAAAAGCATAATAATAATAGCCTCCTCAAAATCCAACTCATCAACCATGTTGCAATTTAGAGGCAACAGGAAAAAAAGTACTAAGTGCAGTGATATATAGCAATGACTCTTCACCTGAGATCACCCTCCTAGTTTGGAAGGCCTGAAACACCAGGGGCTGATTGAGTTAGCAGCCTGGCTAATGTACTATAACTCCTATGAATGTAAGAAATAGATTGCATGGCATTGGGTTACAAATTGGATCTATTCAGAAATATAATAATGATTAACTTTACCAAGAGGACAGACTGACAAGATAAATAACAAATCAGAAATCTGTCATCTGCTTTAGATGCTTCCATAAAGATGGTTCTGACCCCTAAAAGTGGGCAAGCTACTGGTATTTGTGAAATGAACTAAGGGATATGCTTTTATTCTGCAATAGCACACAAGAACAAAATTGGAAAATACTTTATATTGCTTCTTTTCAATGATATCTTTAACTCCAAATTACACAACAATGGATTGCCAATGCAGGGCAATCATAAAAAGTAACTACTCACTATTGTGGGTAGAGCCTACATTTAGTTTAATTTAGAAATTTTTAAGGTTGGTGGGCTGGATTTTGGGGGTAAGAATTAGTTATATAAAATATAATAGGCATTAAAATCCAATTACAATTAGTTTAATAAAGTTTAAAGCATAAATGCAAGAATAAAAAAGAATATGAAATATAATCATAACACCCTTTCCACAGTCAAGAACTGAAGGAAGCACCCTGCAGTCAGTTTCAGCTCAGGAAAATATTTCTGATTCCCTTCTAAGCCCCAAGGCTTTTTATCATTTTTATAATTCAAACCAGCAAGTTTGCCAAGTACTAAATGGGGCTGGGACTGGGAGCTAGGTGCTTTAGGCACAAAAGCCAAAAAAGCTCCCAAGAGCCTGACCAAGGTCCCATCACACCCAGAATTAAGAATTCACCCTGAAAAATGAAAATTATAAGATATTGAAAATCTCCTGTGAAACTCTTAAAGTGATATAATAAAGTAGATGACATAAAAAAGTGTCTATATCTCCTTATTTCTCACCCAGCTGCACTCCTTTGGACTTATCATGCACTGTATTTATATTTTCCAGGACTTAGCACAGCAAGGGACACATAGTAAACCCTTAATAAATATTATTTCAGTGTCAAAATAGTTTTGAAAAAGAAATAGTATACTTAAAAGGTCTTTTTAAGTTTGAGGTATGAATCCAACCAATAGTCCAACTATTCCAAATCCACCATCATGAAAAAAATACATTCTCTCAATTATTTGATATACACAATTCAACATTAATCAATAATAATAATACAGAGGGGGAGTTCTTAATCTTTTTTTGCCATAGATCCCTTCAGCATGGACCATATCTAATGAAATTGCAATGTTTTATTTGTATAAAATAAAATACATAGGATTACAAAGGAAAATGTAAATTGAAACATAGTTATGAAAATATATACTTTTTAAAAATTTATTATTCCTCTTACAGATCTAGAAAAAATAGTAGCAAAGTTCATTTGGAAAAACAAAAGGTCAAGAATTTCAAGGGGATTAATGAAAAAAAAGGCTGACGATGGTGGACTTGCTGTACCAGATCTAAAACTATATTATAAAGCAGCGGTCATCAAAACCATTTGGTACTGGCTAAGAAATAGAGTAGTCGATCAGTGGAATAGGATAGAATCACAAGACAAACTAGGCAATAACTATAGCAATTTGGTTTTTGATAAACCCAAAGACCCCAGCTTTTGGGATAAGTATTGACTATTTGACAAAAACTGCTGGGAAAACTGGAAACTAGTGTGGAGGAAATTAGGGCTTGACCCACATCTAACACCACATACCAAGATAAGATCTAAATGGGTTCATGATCTGGATATAAAGAGTGATACTATAAGTAAATTAGAGGAATGTAATATAGTTCACCTCTCAGACCTTTGGAGATGGAATAAATTTATGTCCAAAGAAGAACTGGAACTCTTAATTGAAAACCAGATAGATAACTTTGACTATATTAAGTTAAAAAATTTTTGTACAAACAAAATCAATGCGGATAAGATTAGGAGGGAAGTAATAAACTGGGAAATCA
>JAJPUD010004518.1:0-55642 GCA_023553655.1 Myrmecobius fasciatus
TTTTAATTTGCATTTCTCTTATCAAAAGTTATTTAGAGCACTTCTTCATATGCTTGTAAATAGCTTTGATTTCTAAAAATTGTTCATATCTTTTGACCATTTGTAATTGAAGAATGGCTTGTATTATAAGTTTGATTCAATTCTCTATATATTTGAGAAATGAGGCCTTTATCAGATATCCTTACTATAGATTGTTTCCTAACTTTCTGCTTTCCTTCTAATTTTGGTTGCATTGGTTTTGTTAGTGCAAAAGCTTTTTATTTTAATATAATCAAAAGTATCTATTTTACATTTCATAATGCCTGTAATTCACTTAACTTCTCCTTTAAGAATTTGCATGTTATACTACTTGATATTAATTTATCATCTGTGGCAAAGATTTTTAATTGAAGTTTTTTATTTTCAAAACATATGCATGGATAATTTTTCAACATTAACCCTTGCAAAATCTTGTTTCAATTCTCCCTCTTTCTCCTCACACCCTCCCCTAGATGGCAAGTAATCCAATATATGTTAAACATGGTAAAAATATATGTTAAGTCCAATATATGCATACATATTTATATAGTTATCTTGCTGCACAAGATAAATCAAAAAGGAAAAAAATGAGAAAGAAAATTAAATGTAAGCAAACAACAACAAAAAGAGTGAAAATGCTATGTTGTGATCCACACTCAGTTCCCACTGTCCTCTCCCTGGGTGTAGATAGCTCTCTTCATCACAAGATCTTTGGAACTGGCCTAAATCATCTCGTTGAAAAGAGCCACGTCCATCAGAATTGATCATTGTATAGTCTTCTTCTTGCTGTGTACAATGATCTCCTGGTTCTGCTCACTTCACTTAGCATTAGTTCATGTAAGTCTTTCCAGCCCTCTGTGAAATCATCCTGTTGATCGTTTCTTATAGAACAATAATATTTCCTAACATTCGTATACCATAATTTATTCAGCTATTCTCCAACTTGTGGGCATCCACTTGGTTTCCAGTTTCTTGTCACTGCAAGAAGGACTGTGTGGCAAAGCTTTTTAAATTGTGGATCACAAAAAAATTTGCTGACAGTTAAAGGTATCAGATATTCTTCCAAGATTTAATTCTTTATATAATAAAAAACAAGCAGTCCATCTCATTAGTATTCAAATTTGCTTTCATATTTAATAAATGGTAAAATTATATGTATATCAAAGAATTATTTTGAAATAAATTTCTTTATGATTTATTATCAGTAAGTATTTATATAATTATTTATATATCTATTTTTATTTACCTATATATCTGAAGTTGTGTAAAAATTTTTCAGGGAAAAGGGATTGTGAGTGGGAAAAGTTTAAGAAGCCCAGGTCTATGGTACCTTTTAGTTAGGTGTGGTTTCCTTCTTTATCTCTTTTAATTCGGTCTAAGATCAAGATTGTCACCCTTACTTTTTTTTTTTAAATTTCAGCTGAAGCATGATAGATTCTGCTCCAGGCCCTTACTTTTACTCTATATATTCTCTGCTTCAAATGTGTTTCTTAAAAGCAAAATATTGTAGTATACTGGTTTTGATCCACTCTGCTATCCAATTCTGTTTTATGTGAGACTTCATCCCATTCACATTCACAGTTATGTTTACTGTATATTTTCCTCCATGCTATTTTTCCTTCTGTTTGTCCTCTCTTTCCTTTTACTCTTTCCCTCTTAACTAATGTTTGGATCCTGTCTACCACCTCCCCCAATCTGCCCTCCCTTCTGTCAGTCCTTCACCCCTTTACTTAATCTCTTCCCCTCCTATTTCCTGTCAGGTAAAATAGATGTCTATATTCAATTTATTGTGCATATCATCCAATGCTAATGAGAATAAGGTTCAAGCAATGCCAGTTGCCCACCCTTCAATCTTTCCTTCCATTGTAAGTTCTTTTGTACCTCTTCATGTGAAATAAATTGTCCCATTTTACCTCTCCCTTCTACATTCAGTGTATTTCTTTTCTCATTCCTTAATTATTTTTATGTCATTTCCTCAAATTCACCTTGTACTCATACCCTCTGCCTAGCTATATATTAGCAATACAATTTTTAAAGATTATAAGTATCATCTTCCAATATGGGGATATAAACAATTTAGCTCTATTAAATCTCTTGTGTTTTCTTTCCTGTTCTTACCTATTTATGCTTCTCTTGGGTCTTGATATAGGAGATAAATTTTTTTGTTGTTCAATTCTGGTCTTCTGATGAAAGTTTGAAATCCTTCTATTTATTGAATGATCATTTTTTTCCTTTAATGTTCTATGCTTAATTTCACTGAATAGGTGATTTTTGATTATAGTCTTACCTACAAGCCTTTTGGAATGTCATGTTCTATGACCTCCATTCTTTACTGTTGCAGCTTTTAAATTCTGTGTAACTCTGATTGTGTATCCCTAATATTTGAATTGCTTCTTTCTAGCCATTTGCAGTATTTTTGTCTTGACCTGATACTTTTGAAATTTGGCTATAATGTTTCTTGGTGTTTTATTTGGGACTCTCTTTCCTGAGGTGATCAATGGAGTCTTTCAATGCCTATTGTATCTTCCTTTTGGTTCCAGAATTTCAGAACAGTTTTCCTTGATAATTTCTTGAAAGATATTGTCCAGGTCCTCCTTTTGATTTTGGCTTTTAGGTAGTTCAATGATTCTGACATTGTTTCTTCTGGATCTATTTTCCAGGTCAGTTGTTTTTTCCCAAGTTATTTTACATTTTCTTCTATCATCTCATTCTTTTGAATTTTTTTGATTGATTCTTTATATCTCATAGAGTTATTAGCTTCCACTTGTCCATTCTAACTTTTAAGGAATTGTTTTTCTCAATTAGCTTTTGTGCTTTTTTTCTATTTGGCAATTCTACTTTTTAAGCAGTTTTTTCCCCAAACTGTGGCCTCTTGTTTTCATAATTCTCTTGCATCACTCTAATTTATTTTCCCAATATTTCTTCTACCTTTCTTCTATGATTTTAAGCTCCTTTTTTGAATTTTCCATGATTTTTTTCTGGGCTTGAGACTACTTTCCATTTTTCTTTGAGATTTTTCCCATAGGTATTTTAGCATTGTTGTCCTCTTTTGAGTTTGTTTCTTGATCTTCTCAGTAACCATAATAACTTTCTATGTCAAATTCTTTTTCTGTTATTATTTTGATCATCTTTTTGACCTTTTTCCTTTCTTTTAAATTTGATCTCTGTTCCTAGGATAGAAGGGGCACTATCTCTGGCTTCTTGTGCTCAGGGGCTGCATGCCCTAGCTTTTTACGTAGTACTGCACTGCAATTATCCTGAGACCTATGGAGGACCCTGTTGTCTGGTGCTGCCCTGAGGGGGCAGATGGGAAGTGACTGGCACTGCTGGAGGCCTTAAGGGTTGGGCACTTCATCTGGTGTTGAGCTGGGATCCTAGTACAGGTGTCTGGACTGTGCTGAGACTGGTGGAGTGTTTCTACATTTTCCCAAAAATACACAGAACAACATGGTGGTTTGGCTATTGGCTGCTGTCTGTTTGCTTAGACACCATAGGGTTGGTATCTATCTCTTTGCCCAGAGCTACATTAAAGTACTTGGAAGTTCTCAGAGCTGGGTTTGCCCACACAAGTAGTATTCTACAAGAGATGACATCTTTACCATGTACTGACGGAAAAATATAGAAAATGCAAGATTCCATTTTGCTTTTTGCCCATTGAGAATAAAAAACCTTTTGATTCAAAAGAGTATAATTGCCTATTAAATGCTCTCTTTAAACAAAATGTCTCCAAAAAATACACTAAAATTATGGAGAATTCTTGTAATGATATAGCAACAGATATAAATGTTTCCTTTTCAGGAAAAGCCAGGCAAGGCACAAAACAGGGATGTGTATGCTTCCCAAAATAACTTATGGTTTCCATTTGCAAATGATAGCATTGTACCAATTTCTAAAGCAATACAGAGCCTCCTGACTAAGACTTGTAGCTAATGTAAAAGTTCACACACAGGAAAAAAAAACACAAGGAAATGAAGAATGCTTGTAATTACCCTAAGACATTATTGATGGAGTTGTGAACTGGTCCAAATATTCTGGTAAACAACTAGGAATTTTAATAAAAATGTCACTAAACCATACATTCTCCTAGATCCAGCAATATACTATATATATACATATATATACATATATATATACACACATACATAAAGGAAGTCACAGACAGAAGAAAATATTTCACATGCATACTTGCATGTGTGTATCTGCTTCAGCACTATGTATATATTATAGCATCAGCAAACCAGCCAAACTTTGGGAGGATTTAGACATAAGTTACTAAGAAGAGGCAGGTATAGATGACTTGCAATCTTCTTCATTGGAAGGAGCATCCAAATTGATGAGATCACTCCTATGAGTGTAAAAGCAAAGAATTGGAAACAGAGTGGTTATTCATTGATAGAAAAATATAGGAAGGCTTCTGTAAACTAATGCTGAGCAAAATACACAAAATCTCTGAAATAGCTTGTGCAGGAACCTCAGTAAGAGAACTAAGAACTCTGTTCAATGCAGTGGCCAATAATGATTTCATAACTCCTATCTTATGGTACGTAGGTGATAGACCATAGGTACAGAATGAAATATACATTTTCAGAAATGACCAATGTATGGATGTGTTTTATTTGACTATTATTTGTTGGGGAGGGGAGGTGAAAGAAGATTATCAGTAGGAAATGGCAGGAAAAATGCATCAATAAAACATTTTAAAAGGGGAGATAGAATAAATGATGAATCCTAATCCTTTTTTCTTCTCTAATGGTATCACAAAACAAATCAATCTTTGGAGTAAACATATTAGGAAATAATTACATTTTAAAATGTAAAGCAGATTCATGATTTTAGAATAAACTATTTTGCAATTTTACTTTGAAAGAACCTTTTAATCTGCTAAGGGAGGGATAGGGTGTAACACACATACCACTAGGTATAAGTGATAATAACTGATTTTTCTGTGTTGTTCTAGGACTTGAGAAGCACAAATCTTTATATCATTTGATCCCTACAATGGCCATGTGACTCAAGTACTGTTATTATCTGCTGCTTATAGATGGTAAAATGGAGACTCAGAGGGTTTACATGAGTTGCCCAAGTGTACACAGCTATTAAGTTTTTAACGTCAGATAGATTTGAACTCTTCTAACTCTAGGTTCTAGCATAACAACACTGTTGTAACAACGACAAGGTAGAATTTAATAAGGGCAAAAAGATCTAGACAAAAGGCTCTAAGAAAATGTAAAATTAATGCTGGGCTCTCTAAATATGAATATTAAAACCTATTTAAACATTCTGTTTGGTACAACTGGTTTTGGTAGCAATGGTGGCTTTTGAAAACTAGGGATCATCCTCAGTTCTGAATTTCCATCCCACATAGCCAAGTCTTATCAGTTCTCCCTCCATTATCTCTTTTTCCTCTGTCTTTTTCTTTCTACTTATACCATAACCATTACTCCCTGCATTTGTTGGCAAAAAAAACTGTGATTGCCACAATACTCATTCATAATGTCTATTCGCTTTTATAAACTAGATATGGTTATATTGTCATTTAGGATTTTTGATATTGCAAGTGACATACTTCTGTGAGTGTAAATGCTCAAGACTGTATCTTTTATTAAAAACCTAGGGATCTCCTTTCCTCACCACCAAATTTCACATGTAAAATCCAAAAGGAATTTGTCCCTGTGGGGCAAAGCCTCTTTTGTTCTCCCCCAAGAGGCAATCTTCAAGACCATTTCTCTTAGCTATGGAAAAAGTTATTTACAACATAAAAGAAACATAAAGGAAAAATTTGACAATATCTTTTCCACTTACCAGTGCAATTCATTGCAGTTTCTCTATTTTGCTTCATACCCCTAAACTGTTGGGAATAATTATCCCTGTTTCCAAAATTGTAATATTGCTCACCTCTAGATAAAGTAGTTTTTCATAACACTTTAATTCCCATAGCTAACAAATTTCATTTTCTAAGGGAAATAAGAAAAATGATCCTTCTGTATTCATCCTTGCCAGGAACTCTTCTAGAGTCCCTGTGAACTAGAAATTTGAAACATTACTAATATACACCAAAGGGAAAACGTGTATAAAGGGGAAATCTTGATTGAGATAAAACAAGGTTCCTTTTGCCTCTTCATTCTCCCTTACTTCTCATGTGCAGATGTCAGCTTGATGCTGTTGATTCTTACCTCCACAGCATCTGACCTTTGAACCTGACCCTTCCTTACTATTCATCCTATTACTACCCATGCACTAACATTCATTACTATCCACTTGAACTCTTCAAATAGCTTCTGAACAAATCTTTATGCCTCTTCTCAGTCCTTTTTCCAATATTTCCTTCCCAGTGCTGTCAGAATAATTATCCTTATCCATAAGTGTGAATAGGTCTTTCCTTTAATGAAAAAAAGAACTTTAATAATACTTTATGTATAGTTTGGGTTCTTTGAGTTGGCAATTAAAGCTGTCCACTTTTAGAACCACCTTTCCTTTCTAGCCTTATCCCACAGAAGAACCAAGCTCTGTTTATCATTTACAGAAAGGAAAAGACAAAAAACAATACCCAAACCCTAATCTCTCCCTTCCTTAAAATTCTCAAATATCATTTTTTGTCACAAGGTCATATTTTGCTTTCTTTTGTGTTCTAGATCTAGCTTTAGGATTAGGAATCCAAGAAGGAAAATTCAATAATTATAGTCCTACATTTCTATAGCATATATATAAAAACTTTCTTTTTTTACAAATAAGTTTTTAATCTATTTTTAATACAAATTAGTTTTTTAGAGTCACCCCAATCGTACATATCTCCATACAACCCCAACATTTCTTTCAAACTACCACAGCAACAATGATACTTTTAATAATAAATTTTCATACATATAATAAGCAAGAAGTTTGACCTTAATGGGTGCCTTATAATTAGTCTTTAATGTTTTCCTTACATTTCTTCTAGATCTTTTATATTAAATTTTCCAATGAATTATGTTCTTTTGGTTATAAATACTTGAAAGTCTTTCAGTTGGTCAAATGTCCATTTTTTCCATTCAATATTATACTCAACTTTCTTGAGTAAGCTATTCTTATATGTAATACTAGCTCTTTTGTTCTTCGAAATATAATGTTCCAAGACCTATGGTCCTTTACAGTAGAAGCTGTTAGATCTTGTGAAATACTGACTATATTTCCACAGTATTTAAATTGTTTTTTTCTTGTTGCTTATAATATTTTCTCCTAGGTTTTTTTTTTACCAGTTCAAGAAAGTGTGTGTGTATGTATATGTATATATATGGAGAAAGAATTATATCATGAATGTCCATGATATATATGTAGTGTTGCCTATTTAGCCCATCCCCCAATATGAGTAAGTTTTCAGAACTATAAGTTCTCCTTCCCCCTTTAATGTCTCTGTGTTTATTTTTCCTCTGTACCTTATTTATAACATAATTACTGTTTTTACCTTAACTATGCCTCAATCTTTCTTAATATTTCCTAGTTGTGTGTCAATTTTAAACATATGGTATACATTTCCCATGGAGAAAAAAAAACAGAAAAAATTTGTTCATGTTGAGTTCCTTGAAATTGATCCTTGATATTAGCTCTTATATGTTAAATTTTCTATTATGTAAAAGTTTGGTTAGCAAATAGTTCTGAAAATCTGCAAGTTCATTGAATGTCCATTTTTTCTTATTCAATATTATAGATAATTTTGCCAATCTGAAAAAAAATCACCTTAGTTTACCCTAGTATTACTCCTAAGCTACCCTTCACCAAAGAGTCATCTCATATAAAAATTTTAAGATAAAAAAGAGGAAAAATCAGCACAACTGATAGATACATTGTCTAAGAATATGTGCAATCTACAAAACATAAAGTATATACAAATACTTTCAAACCACTTTCCTTACAACCTTGTGAGGTAGATAATAATCATAGCTGGCATCTATGGCAATTTAATGTATAAGAAGCATTTTATATACATTATGTGGTAATATAAATATTATTATTTCAATTTTAAGTATGAGGAAATAAAGGTTCTTAGAGATAAAATGACATGCCCAACATCACATGGTCAAATGAATGTCTTCCCAGCCAATCCTGGGAGGTACTCAAAGACATTTGAGAGAGTACAGGGAAAAAAAAATCTATCTGAAAGTGAATTAGAGAGAAAAGAAAAATCTGGTATTGTTTATCCTGTTGATTTTAGGTGTGCAAACTGTGTTCTAGCCTACACTGGGATTTTTTTATCTAAGTTCTTGACTCCAAATCCAGCCCTCTTTCCACTCTGCTATTAATAAGCTCAGAAAGTGTTCCTTTTCTGGATTCTTCCAGATGGACTTTATAATCAGAGAAAACCATTAGAACTGTGTGGTGGAGTAATTTGTCATGGGTAGATGAGCTGAAAGAATAGTACTAATAATTCTAACTCACACTTTCAATTGTTCTTTCTTCACCATCCCTTGAGGCAGATAGTCTAAGTATTATTATTCCCATTTCACTGAAGAGAAAACAATCTCAGGAGTTAGAAAATTGGCTAGATATATCTTTAATCTTCAACTTTGGTTTCATCTGCCCTTCCCTTGTTCCCTCTCTATTCTTATCATTGATCATTACTTGTGGGCCCCAAACAGAATGAAGATACAGGAACACAGAAGCATCAACCTGGCAGTATTTGATTGATAGCTCCTCTTTGATTGAAAATATGTTTCATTGGGTAACAGATGTTGAGTTCTATCTGAGGAACTCTAGCAGCAGAACTTTCCTGTAGTAATTAAAGTGGGAGGAAAGTAATTATGTGAAAGAGCCCAGGAGATTTAGGTCCCAGCTGTGAAGGTCTAAAAGAGAAAGTAGTCTTCAAATTCCTGATAATGTTAGAGAATTTTTTTTAGAAAAATAAACTTGGAAAAGTCAGGAACTTGACAGATGTTGAAGACCCAGCAGTTCCACCTGCCTTGTGTTTATTCAGTTGTTAAGTGTTTTTCAGCCAGTCAGGAATTTGGGAATCATGTCAAATAGATTGACAGGTCAGGGGAAAGAAAAAGAGAATAGGCAGCCATCATCAGAAATCTGTGAAAAGTAAAAATTATAGCTAAATACTGAACCATGGTGTTGTGTGAGCATAATAGTCTCAAATATGTCTAGGCATGCCGGAAGACAGCTGTGCAAGTTCAGAAAAAGGAAGTTGGTTTAGGAAACAGAGCAATTGGAGGGGTGGCCATAGGTGAGGTATATGACAGATGAGAATAGCATTTAAATATGGGGCCAACACTGATGGAAGTTCAAGGGAGACACTAATATCCCTAAGAATTGAATACTATTTAAAAGGCAAATAAAAGAGCCTATCCTGGAAAAGCATTTAAAGACATTTGAAAGGATATGGGGGAAAACCTACTTGGAAAGAGAATTAGAAAGAAAGGGTAAATTTGGTACTTTTCTCCTTGTTGATTTTAGGGATGTGCAGAGTGTTCTCCTTTTTTCCAAGAAATTGAGTCAGACTTGATTTTTTTTTGTCTCAGAATAATAATAAGGATAATGGTAACAATAATATTTTTTAAGTGTCATAGAATCCAAAGCTGGAAGAGAGCAACCTTAAAAATTTAATCCAGAGGTTCTTGATTGCTTTTGTGGAGTGGTGGTGAAACATAGATCCCTTCTTAAAATAATGTTTTTCAATGCATGAAACAAAATACAAAGAATTATAAAAGGGAGCAGCTAGAATACTCAGAAGGCAAGCATTCTTAAGATGGTCAGAAGAGGTGATACAAGGACACTTTGTATCTCAAGGTCTCTCTTATTAAGAACTTTAAAATCAATTGTATTACATGGGAGACACTAATACAGGACTGCCCAGCATGGCGTGCCCTCATCAGAGAAGGTACTGTGTTCTATGAGCAAAGCAGAATTGAAACATAAGATGCACAAAGTTAAAAAAGCTACCCACATGTTAATATGGACTATTTGTGTTCAACCTGTGGCAGAGCATCCCAAGCTCATATTGATCTGTTACACAGGTGGACACAATGTAACTCGATTCAACATGGTGATGTCATTTTGGTCCTCTTTGAAAATGAAGTCAGGAGAACCTGAGTTCAAATCCTGCCTCAGACACTTAATACTGCCTAGCGCTGTGCCCCTAGGCAAATCATTTAATCCTAATTATCTCACACAAAAAAGAATTACAATGGAAACCCAAAATATGAAAATGCAGTATCAAACAATTTTAATACAAGGTCTTGTAGCCCAGGTAAAGAAATCCTTATCTAGTCCCATTCCTTAATTCTATAAAAGAAAAAGTACAGGTGTACAAAGGATAAGCCACCATCCCATAATCACAAGACTCCTTAAGTACCAGTCAATCAGGATTAGAACCCAATTCCTTTTATTTCAAATCCAAATATCTTTCCATTACATTACCCAGGCTCTCAATAATTTATTAATATGGTTGTTATAAATGTGAGGATTGGAGAAAATATTTTTTGTTGTTTTGAGAGAACTGGGGAGTAGGGAGCCCTCTGACTGCATTACTATGAGAAACTATTTGTGAGGAAGCAACTTCTGTTAATTCAAATCTACAACTGTTACACAGTCTGTCATCTTAGAGAACTGACTTTGGGTACTAAGAGTACTTATCCAGGGTCTCACAGGTAGTTCATGTCAGAGTTAAGACTTGGAACATACAGCTAATACATGTAGAAGAAGTCACTACATATTCATGAAGCACCTGCTATGTGCTAGGCATTGTGCTTGGTCTTCTAGATTCTAAGACTATCTCTACCCACTGGGCCATATTGCCTTTGTACTATTATTAAAAATAATCCAAACTGCTGACATTTACATGAAGCATTTTACATATATTAAATCCTTTGGTCTTAAAATAATCTTGAGGTAGGGCCTACAGGTAGAATCCTATACAATCTCAGGGCTTAAAGTGAATACCAACCTTTACTTCCCCCAGTGACCACTTACTCTGCCCACATTCACACAATTCCTGGTTAAAGCTGTGCTATTCTAGGAGTTCAATCCAAATTTCTGGGTTTCAACACTCAGACCTCTTAATTTTTTTATATCCCAAAATATTTTGTTTTTCACAGACACACACACAGAGACACACACACACAAAACACTACACTACATTAACACACAATTGCACTACATCTTTTCTTTCTAATCTTTAATCACACTACCACACATCATTCCATTCACTCCAACCAAATCAATCCATGATTCACACCTCATATACCCTTGGACATACATTCATTTTCTCTCTTCTCCTCTCCTATCTCTATTTTTCTGTGTCTATGTATAGGTATCTCTATCTCTGTCTCTCTGTTTTTCTTTGCTTCCCTCTCCTTCTCCCTCCCCCCCTCTCCCTTTTACTGCCCCCCTCTCCTTGCCTTTCTATTCTTTACATATACCTTCCTTAATTCTTTGACCCCAAGGTTCTCTGCAACAACACTCATGTCATACATACAATACATGTATATGTTATCTCTCTAGTATAACGGAAGTCCCTGAGAGTGGGCAATTTTTCCATTTTTTGACATTGTATCCCTAGCAGTTAACACAGTATAAATCATAGTATTACTCAATAAATGGGAAGGTTCATTTTCATACTGCCTACAGAATTTAGGACATGAGTTTCAAGCTAGCTGCCTTCTGTTTAAGCAAGGAATCCCCAGAGTCTGACCCAGGGCCACTTGCCTAGCTTTTCTAGGTAAGTGTGGAGTTTTCCATCTCATGTAAACTTTTAATGGCATGTGGTATTGTGAAAAAGTGTGCTAAATTTTAAGTAAGAGGATATGTGGATTCAGATCCCTTCTCTAACATTTATTACTTGAATGATCTTGGATAAATAATTTAATTAACCTTCTTGGGTCTCAAAGTCCTCATCTATAAAATGAGAGAGTTGAACTAGGTGGTGCTCTGACCCTATGAATTTAAATTCATACCACTGTTCTTTCATATCTGGAGGAGGGGGAACTATTTAAAGTCAAATCTAAAAGGAGGGATATAAATTTATGATCCAACTAGAGCTTCATCAAATTTGTACTGACCACTAGACACCACAGCTTTAGGGGTCCATAATTTTATGATGCTTATTCAGCATCTGCCATGGTTAGGAAAACAGTATGTTAGAAATACTCCCTGATGATGCAAGGGTGACATCACTAACAGCCTATCCCTAGGAAAAAGCCAAAAATCTATCTTCAATAATTCCTCAGCTAAAATGTAAATGCCATTTTGGGTCATCTCTTTAGAGGTCTAATTCTCCCTGGGGACCTCATTTGGCTTCTGGTTTAGGAGGATAATCTTTCCCCATGACATGAGCCTCCCTATCCTTTGCCCCCAGACCTCTCCAACATGACCAGCCTCTTGACAACTTTCCAGTGGCAAAATGAAAAATGGGCTCAATAAAATCTGGGGCTAGGATAAAGAAATGAGATTAGGGGCACTGTGATGGCCCCAAGCCCTCTTCTGCTACTATATGAAAGAGCATGACAGTGTTAGCTATCTTAATAGCCACTTGTCTCCCTTAGTCCTAAAAATCCAGTCTATCTACATTTGAAGCTGTGGGCTTTCATCAGAGCCCACATTTGTCATGAAGGATTGTTTTGTTTTGTTTTGTTTTCTCCTTGGAGTCTGGACACAACGAGATGGCGGAGATATCATATTGGAAGTTGCTATGTTTTATTTCATATATAGTGACTCTCAAGACTGTTTCCCTTTACTATCTCTGTTTCATGACTGTATTTCCAAGTATTTGAGTTTCATGTGCCAAGTGAAATAATAATAATAATGCCTCGTATTTCTCTGACACTCTAGGGTTTAAAATTTTTTCCTCACCATTTAAAAAGTAGGTAGTACAAGTATTATTATTAATCTCATTTTTACAGATGAGGAAACCAGTTCATGAAGTTTAGTTAAATAACTTGATCTTAGTCATGTCACTATTAAACTTTAGAACTGGAACTTGAATTCATATCTTCTGAGCTTTTCAATTTTCTAGATAGCTAAATGAACACACACACACACACACATCCATATTCAAAAATGAAAGTGCTATGAATCTAACCTTAAAAAAGTTTTTAATGAAAAGACAATCCTATATTATTCCTGGACATAAATTTGACAAGCACTTTTATTATGATTACATCAAGATGAAACTGAGCTATCTCAATGTGACTTAAAAGATATTGTTCAAATACCAGTTAACTGTGTGACCTAGAGCAATCATTACATCACTCTGCACCTCCATTCCTTCCTCTATTCAGTGACAAAAGTGGACTGACTGTCCTTTAAGGGCCCTTTTTGTTCTAAATATTGTCTCTGCCTTAAGTGCAGTGGCACTCAAAAGTGGCTAGGAAGATAGCATCCAAAATATTTCATTTTGTGCTGAGGAGTATTTTAGGAAAGGCAATGGGTGTTCCAATTTTTCTCAAAGCTATTTATTACAGTCCATGTATCATGTTTTGCCCCCTGAGATGCAGTCATGTGTGATCTTGCAATGGACCATGGCTGCATGAATAATGATTTCCACTGGGTAGGTGGTAGAGAGCTGTTTGTTGATATTTTTATGAGCCCGGCCAGCTTCATAGCAAATTACTGGGATTGGGTGGCATTTTTACTTGGCCATGCTGCTAATCACCCAAAGCCCTGAGAAACAGTAAGGGATAAGGCAACAGCTGTAGAATTAATGTAACAGAGTACTGTGGGCACATTACTCACAGCATGTTCTCCCAAACTAATGGCACTGTATCTATGTCAACACTGCATGAGCCTGGTGTAAGGACCCTGGATAGTTCCTATCTGTGGTTGACTTGTTTTTATGTGCTAAAAGATTCAAAAAACTTAACTTCATTTGCCTGAGAAAATGTTTACAAAATAATTCTTTGCTTTTCTTCCAATCAAAACTTCATTGACTTCAATATTTGTAGTTTGTTATATTGAAAGAAAATTGAATACAAATCATGTAACAGGTATGGATTGGAGGCAAACTTAGATCTTGATTCATCTATCTAGAACTGGAAAGGGATTCAGAGGATTCTCTCCTCCTCTGTTAATAAGAACCTGAAGATATGATGAAGATATAAGCACAGATTCTTTATCCCCTTTGGGGATGTTAATATCTCCAGAGGAAGGTTAGTACTATAGCCTAGTAGCTCTCCTAGATATGTAGTCTTCAGGAAATCACTTAAGCTTCTCTGAAGCTCATCTGTGCCTCATTATTTCTTCAGCTGTGATTTGGGGACCATACTTGTACTGTCTCCTCCATGAGGTTCTTTCTTGTGGGGAGAGATATAGTGAGATAATGGATTCAAAGTGCTTCACAAACCTAAAAATGCTATATAAGTGTCAGATATTTTAATCATCCCCATGATGGCCCTTAAATTATGACATCTTCAGTGTGATATTTTCTTGATGTGTTTGCTCCCAGTTTCCATATTCTTAAAAAACATGCCCACTTCCTTAGCACATGTGAGTTAAATTTCTCTAAGCAATAGTGATAATTAGTCAGTGTCTTTCCTTTGGAATCAGTTTTCAAGACATTTCTAAAAGAGAAAATTCTCATCTCTGTTAGTAATGAGAAGGAAACAGGTAGACTTTCACAGATAATTGTCAACCACAGTTGAAATAACCAGCTATACAGTTGATTGAATTATGTAGAGCTGGGGGAATAAATTCAAATAGAAACAGTAAAATTATAGATTAGGATCCACATATTAGTTTTAAAATGTAATGCTACTTTTGTTTTTGTATTTATATTTGTTTTGTTAAGTATTTTCCAATTCCATTTTAATATGGTTTGGATGTACTCAGGATCACATGCTGACCCCTGTAACATAGGGTCTAAAAGATCCTACTATGCTTATGACATGTTGATTATAACAAAACAGTGCATTTTGTAAGGCAAAACACATATTTAAAGAGTCTCCTTTTACAAGGTATCTTTCAGGAATATAAAAATATAGCTAAGTCCCTAAAATGTGCAACTAGAGGTAACTTTCTTCCATGATTTTCTGAATATCAATGAAATCATCACAAAATAATGCATCATGTTTATTGTGTTGCTAATATCTGTCTTGAAGGATTTCATGCATAAACTCTAAATGCAAAACCTCTCATAGGTGGTGAGGTTTTCCAGGTATTCCTTTTGTGTAGGACATTGTACACATTGCATGAAGCCACAGAACCATAACAGTTCTTAGGTATTCAAAACTAAATGGGTAAAAATGCATATTTTCCAGATTATGATATACTATTGGATTAATAACCTATTGAATCAGTTTATCAATACATACAATCTTGGGTTGGAACTGCAGAGAGGGATGACAGATTGAATAGGAAGAGGAAAATGAGTTGGATTATTGGTAGAATTAACCATGATAGCTTTCATTTTGATTACATAACCAGAATTTTTGCTTTTCTAAAACATGTGCCTTTTATTTTTTGCTACTCTTCACATATAAATCATTGGTGACAACATGCTTCTTTTTCCAACTGTATATCTATGTGAGACCAGATTATCTTCAAAGTCTTCATCCAAAATAACATACTGCAATAGATTGAATGCAACAGCATATAAGAATCTTTCTCTTCTACTAAGCCAGACATTGAAGTAATTTGTAAAGATATATGAAATAATGCTTCTTCTCACCAGTGTTTTTTGTTTTGGAAAATTTGGTCATGTTCATGTTATTTTCTGTTAATATAATGAGGTTTATTGTCAATGAACAAATGAATATGTTTAAATTATCAGCTTTAATTTCTACTAAATATAAAAATATCTAACCAAGATAACCAAAACCTTTGTGGAGTCATTAATTATTTCAAAGAGTGTGATGGAGGATAATCAAAAATATTAATAGGTAGTTTTCAGAAGAGAAATCAAAGCAATCTATGGTCATATAAAAATGTTCTAAATCACTATTGATTAAAGAAATACAAATAAAACAACTCTGAGGTAACACCTCATACCCATCACATTGACTCATATGACAAAAAGGAAAATGATAACTGTTGGAGAGGATGTAGGAAAATTGGAACATTGGTGCATTATTGGTAGAATTATAAACTGATCCAACAATTCTGGCAAGCAATTTGGGATTATGCCCACAGGCTTTTAACTGTGTAAACCCTATGATTGAACAATACTATTTCTTGGTCTGTTTCATGAAGAGATCTTCCCCAAAAGGGAAAAGGGCCCACTTGGACAAAAACATTTATAATAGTTCTTTTCATCATGGCTAAGAATTGGAAGTTGAAGGGATGCCCATAAATTGGGAAATGGCTGTACAAATTGTATAATGTAATTGTGATGGAATATTATTGTGCTATAAAAATGAGAAGCAGAATGATTTCAGAAAGTCCTGGAAAGATTTATGTGAACTGATGCCAAGTGAAGTAAGCAGAACTAGGAGACCATTGTACATATTAATAGCAATTTCGTACAATGAAAAATTGGGAATGACGTTCTCAGCAATAATAATCCAAGACAATCCCAAAAGATTCAAAATGAAACATGCTATCCATCTCTGGAGAAAGAACTGATATTGTCTAAATACAGACTAAAGAATACTGTTTTTCTCTTTCTTCTTTTCTTGCTTTTCTTTCTTTTTCTTGTTTTAGTCTTCATATTAAAAAATACTAATATGGAAATGTTCTACATGATTACACATGTAAACTATATTAGATTACTTGCCATCTCAGTGTGGGATGAAATGAAAGAAAGAGAAAGAAATAGAATTTGAAATTCAAAACAATAAAAACACAAAATGTTTAAAATTGTTTTAACATGTAATTGGAGGAAAATAAAATATTATTTTTTTAAAATAGTGTAATGGGGTCTTGAGATGAAAAAGTTTGAGAATCACTGTTCTAGTAACATAATAGGGTAAGTCTCTCATTGAGGTTTTATAGAAAGCTATAGAAGAGAATGGGGCAGGATGAGAAGGCTTAACTGGGTCCTCCCATTGGTGAACTCATACATCATTCTATCAGAGTTTTATTTTCCTTCTGAAGAAATCCAGATCCTTGTGATGAATCTCTTAAATCTACTATTCTCTCTCTGTGACACTGACCCAAAGGTATGTGTGGGTGTGGAGAGAAAGAAGGAGAGACAGTTAGAGACAGACAGAGACACAGAGAGATCACTGGAATCAAGGAACTTGAAGATTTTAACAATTTCTCCCAAACAAATCACTCCCTCTGTGGTTAACCTTGTATCTTGAAACAAGAAAATATTTCAGTCCAAAGGAATGAATGCCAGAGTGATTGTTCTGCCCAGTATCTGTCCTAGAAATATCAAAACAGCTATCCCAAAGAGGAAAGAATCCAAGAAGTGTAATAAAAGAACCAAATGATCCCTAACGTTAGACATAGTCTAGGCCAGGCTCTGAAACTTTTGCCAATTGATTATCTTGTCTCTGCCTCAGTTTTCTCACCTATAGATGAAAGGGTTGGATTGTGTGATTTCTAAGCTTTCTTCATGCTCTGAATACTATGGTTAATAGACCAAAGCTCCTAAATTGCTGCTGAAATAGAATCTCAATCTGAGCTGTCAGGTATATTATAATTTATAGCCTTGTAAATTATATCATAATCTCATGTAAACAGTTTCTAACATTTTAATGCAGCCAAAGATGTCTACTTAAGATCATCATAGACTTTTGAGCTGGAAAGAGGCCTTATTAGATCATCTAGACTAGAGGTCCACAAGTTGATACTGCTTCATAAGCTAAGAATGGTTTTTATATTTTTAAATAATTCAATTTAAAAATATAAAAACTATTCTTTGGGAACAGCTAGATGGCGCAGTGGATAGAGCACAGCCCTGTAGTCAGGAGCACTGCAGTTTCAATCTGGCCTCAGACACTTAATACTCAGTAGCTTTATGATTCTGGGCAAGTCACTTAACCCCAATTGCCTTACCAAACAAACAAACAAACAAATAATGGATAAATAAATAAACAACTATTCTTTACACCAGGCAAACATGCCTGGATTTGGTCTTCTTATAATTTGCTGATCTCTGATCTAGCCCAACCACACTGTTTTACAATCAGTAAGACCCATAGATGTTCAATAGCTTGTCTGAGATCACCCAGATCATAAATGGCAATCAGGATTTGAACTCAGTCTTCAAATCTAGCATATTTTCTATTTAATCAAGTTGATTCCTCATGACCATTAGCTATTATTTTTAATGGAAGCGAGGGCAGAGAATTATTTAATGCTGTTTTGAGAAGGAAAATTAAAAAGCCCTTTCCTAGATTGGTGGTATATATACAGCGAGGATTACAGGGAAAAGAGGGGCGTATTAAAACCTTAAGAAAACTTTCAGTTTCTCTTTTTTTTTAATTCACCTGAAACTCCATAAAATTCTGTTGACATCATTATCAATTTTGCTTATATGTGTTTCTTGCACATGTGTAGTTCTTATAGTTACAAAATGGTACATTCCATATGGAAAAGCTAAAGTATGAAGAATGTCAAAGCAGTTGAGGTTTCATGACCATACATAAGTACACACTCATGTCATAGGGAGAATTGTGAGGCATCCTTGACTTTGCACAGAAAGGTTGTGCTATAGTCCTAACAGAAGGCCCAAATAAAGATAGGTAAGCTTCCTTCCTCCCTCAGAGATTAGTATCCACCAGCAGCAGAGGTTCCTGAAGGAAAAAAATTTATATCATCTCTCAATTTATTCAGCTTACAAAGGGATCTTGATTTCCTTTGCTCATTGATTATTTGGGAATTTGATTATTATTGAAACCAACAAATCTTAGGGAGAAAAATTAGCTCTTCAAAGAGACCTTACTTCTCATGGATTATTTCATCTCTAAAAGCCTCACTTTCCTCATTTATATAATGAAGATAATATTCTACTCATCTCATGGGATCATATATTTAGACCTGAAAGGGATCTTCAAGTCCATCAAATCCAAACTCCTCATTTTATAGATGAGGAAACCAAGACACAGAAAAACTAAGTGACTTACCCAGAATAACACAACTAATAAAGTGAGGTAGGGTTTGGTCTTCCTGGCAGCTAGGTGGTACAATAGATAAGAGTATTGAGCCTGCAGCCAAAAAGGTTCAAATTCAAACCCAACCTCCAGTTCTGTCACTTTAGTCAAGTCATTTAACCTCCCTTGGCCTTAGTTTCCCCATCTGTAAAATGAGTAATCATCACCATCTACTACTAATGCTGTCTTGAGGGAAAAAATGAAGATATTTGCAAAGTGCTTTTGTGGACGTCAGAGTACTGTATAAATGCTAGCTGTTTTATTGTTATTATTATTATTATTCCTGAAATCAAGTCTAGTGTTCTATTTACTAAACCATAAGGTTTAAGAATATAATACTAGAAAAGAAAAATACTAATAAACCTTCAAAGCTTATAAATACGAGGTGGAATATGATTGTTTTACCATGGGAATCCTTAAAAGGACCCAAATAAAAAGTGCCTATAACATATAATTATTTACTTGTAGGTGTTTGATTACATCCTCCTTCCCCCCATTTCCTTCTATCTTCCCCTTCTTATTAAAGGTGGTCCTAGATGTTGGCTGTGGATCTGGAATTCTTTCCTTCTTTGCTGTGCAGGCTGGAGCTAGGAAAGTATATGCTGTGGAAGCCAGTGCTGTAGCCCAGTATGCCGAGGTAAGTACATTCATTCTCTCTAGGGTCAAGGCTTTGAAGGTTCTAGAGCACCTTGTACATAGAGTGTAGCTAGTTCAGACAGCCACATGATAATTAAAATAATAGGAGACTTATACACCAAGTTCTGATGCTTCCAGCTGGCCCTTTTCCAGGAGGCCTCTTTGATTTGTATAATGAACATGAAAATCATTTAGCTATGGTTAGGAAGTAAATGCAACAAAATTATAAAGAAACCCTCTTCTGATTTCACTAATGAAAGGGCTCCTCATTTTTTAAATAATGAAACTGGCTGAGAATCCTAAACAGTCGTGCTCTACAGGGACAGTACATATGTTTGCTTTGGTTCTTGTTAGGGTCTGTGATTTCATGGGTGTAAGGGACTTCATGTGAGAAAACTCCTCTACAAACACAATATCTGATTTTGAACCCAGGTCTTCTTGGCATTTAATTTAGCAGTCTATTCATTCCACTATAAGGTTCCTGTACAGTAAAACAGTTAGCAACTGGGCTGTAACTTTAATAGACTTAGAAAGGTGCTTCAGGGCCCTGTCAAGTTAAGCCACAAGTCTGGCAATCACACACCTGAGATGTGTCAGTAACAGAAGTAGAGTCCAGGTCTTCTTGACTCACAAATGACTAGCACTTGGCATAATTCCTAAGATATAGTATATGCTTAATAAATGTTTGTTAAATTGAATTGAATTAAAGGCCTAGAGCTGTCAGAAAGGGAGAGGTAGGAGGTGCAGAACATGAGAGCCATCCCATCTCAATATTGTAATCAACCATGAAGTACAAGTCAGAATAAAGAAAGAAGGAAACAAGTGTTTTATTTAGCACCTACTACATACCAGGCATTGTGTTAAGCACTTTTACAAATATTATCTCATTTATTCCTCACAACAACCCTGGGAGGTAGGTGTTATTAACTGACTGACTGATGTCACTCGTCCTAAGTCTAGCATCCCATCTCTCATCACCATACACTGGTACACCTGAACTCCCTTATCTGGAATGCACTCCTTCCTCATGTCAGCCTCACAAGACCTTGTAGTCCTTCAGCCTCAATTCAGGTACCTCTTCCTTATCCTCATCACTCCAGTTATGAGGATTCTTACTCTTTTTGATTTATTCTGGTTTTCAGTGTCCTTAATGGTATTACAGGAAAATATCCAATTACTTTTCCATTTATCCAAGCCCTCACTGATTATACTCCCCTAATTTTAGGCAACCCTTACTCCCTCAGTTTCATTTAACGGTCAAATTAGCTTTCACAAAGAAATGTTTACTTTAAAGGTATAGTGAGAACAAATATAAAAACATTAAGGAGGAGGCACAGAAGCATAATCTTCATAACATATTTATGAACATATTCATAACAACTTATATCTTAAAACACCTCAGTTTCTGGGACATGGAGAGCATTAGGTTCATAGATTAACTCAATGGCTATTAGCCAGTGCATGGTTCTACCAAGTTCAAAATCCAAAGACTCCTTGTTCTGGCATTGAAGCATTCATGCTTCTCAGGAGCTTCCCTGCTGGGCTGATAATAACCCTCCCCCCCACCTGGAATTGTGTCTTCAAAGTCATCATGGCTGAAGTTTGGGGCCTCTATTGCCCCTGCCTCATTCCAGACATTAAGGAGGAAAATGAAACAGTCTCATTTCTTGAGTCATGAGGCCTAAAGCCTCATTAGGGTGAAGAAGAATAAACATCAGGTGGAATGACTATGACCCTTAATTTTCAACTCCGTAAAATAAGAGAATTGAATTAGATGATCTCTGAAGTCCCTTCCAGCTGTTAATCTATAATCTATAAACCTTCTACCTTACTCATTAATATGCCATGTGCTGTCTTATCTTTGGACTTTCATTGATACAGTATTTTACATGGAACAGTTGAATTTTCAGAGAGGAGTTAGTAAAATGATTCCTCTAGAGCTTAATCTGAAGCATTTTTAGTATGCATTATTGTTACTTTTGGGGTCAGGGATCTGTTCATGGTGTACCAGGTACTTGCCCACTTTCCTCAAATAATATCCATTTTTGTAGGTATTTTGAGGTTTTTTGCCAGAAAAAGAAAGGTATAGAAATTCCTAAAAACTAGTAGTTAGATATAAAGGAAAAATTGACCCAAAGCCCATCAGAATGGGTGGATGAGTAGGTTGCTCCTCAAAGAATGTTTTCTTGAATCTGCAGACACCACCACTGCAGATACTGTGTATTTTTATGTGGAAATTGGCCCAGCAAACATTTAATTTTTCCCCTAGAGGTTTTGTTAAAGAAAAGATAAAATTACAAGAAGAAAAAATGGGCCAATGTTGCAATGATATACAGTCTCTGGATTCTGATCAAAACTTCTCATCTGAATTTTCCTTATTGTATTAGTCTCATATGTGCTAATGAAATGAAATGTCTTCAAAAGACACCAAATTCAACTTTTATTGTACCCTATAGCATAGCTTTTTAATGTGCGCTTTCACTGACCAGGGGAAGCTGTAAGGAGGAAAGAGAAAAGTGGTGTTTGAGCTGGACCTCAGAGTTTGAATAGAAAATGAGTTTGGCTCCTTTCTAGCTTTTGAAATCCCATATTTTTTCCCTTTTTCTAATATATAACTATTCTCTGAATAGTTTTTGTACAGTTGCAATGACTCCTCCATTGGGAAAATGCTGCTACTTTTTACCTGAATACTGTTTGTAGCAGCTACAAATTTAATATATAAATCTGGTGAAACTTAGAGACTAAAGGATAAAGTTAAATTTGTTGGAACTGTGTTTTCTACCTTAATGTACTATTGTTCCATGTTGGGTTTGTCCTCTGCAGATCTGGTCTGTATTTGCTCTGTTCCCACTAAAGTGTACCTTCTCCCATCTCTGTTATTGATGATGTCTCTGTTGTTCTCTATGGTTGTCTTTTATATACATTCCCTTAATATACATAGGATCATAGAATGTTAGCTCTGGAAGGGAGCTATCTAACCTGTTTTCTTTATTTCATAAATAAATTAAGACTTATACATATATATGTATATATAAAAGGCAGGAGAAGGTAGTAAGTAGATGTGCTTTTAGAGAGGTGGATTCAGGAATAACTGAGTTCAAGTTAAACCTCAGACACTTACTAAATGTGTGACTCTGATGGACTTCTGATGGTCTCAGTTTCAATTGCAAAATGGGAATAATAATAGCACCTTTGATTTTATGAGAATCAAATGAAATAATTTTTAAGTGTTTAGCATGGTGCTTGGAACATTAGAGGTACCATATAAATGCTAGTAATAATTTATTATTATTTAAATGAGGGTCCTTCACTCTTTTCTCTATATGTTTTCTCTCCCTCTTGACAACCCCCATGGGTTCAATTATTATTTCGTTGCAGATAATTCCTGGATCTAATTTCCATATCCATTCCTAAACTCTCTCCTGAGCTCCAGTCCTTCTCACTTGACTCCAAACCCAGTGTTCTTCTCACTAAGCTAAACTTACCATCAAATACTAAGTAATACCTTCTGGAAGGCTTAAATAATTAATTATCTGAAAAGATTTTTTTTATCAGCTCATATTCGTTCCCAGAACAGTCCAGTACAACCTTGTCAGACATTTTTTAAGCACCAGTGATGGGCGAGGGTTTATGCTAGGTATTAGGAACAAAATGAAAAATAACTCCTGCCCTTCAGGAGCTCACTCTGTATTACTTACCACATGAGTCATGAGTTATAAGATCAAAGGAGAAAAGTGGAGTGACTTGGCCAAGGCACTAAATCTTCCCCAAGCCAGGACTCCAATTCAATTTCCATGACTAAATTCAATGCTCTTTTACTACACTAGGCTGCCTCTCAGTGAGAGGAGAGATACTAGGACAGCAACAGAGAGAAGATGCTTTAGATCACTCAAGTGCAGCATGGATGCCAAAACCTTCTCCCTCCTCTGGTCTTTTCCTCTCCTTAAATTAGGGTTCTGTGTACAGTATCGATGATAGAAAATAATCGTACCCAAAACATGTCATATTTGGGTGAGACTCTAAAATATGCATTTACAAAGCCAGTAGTGCACATTATTGAGGAAATACAAAGCTTTGATAAGAAAAGATTCCTGTACTTAGAGCTCACAGACTCAGAGGGAGATAAGGTGAGCACAGATAACTGTAATATACATATTACTTGAAAAACCCACTTGAGAATTTTCCAGGCAAATGTGTTTGAGAGATGAAGCTATATCTGCATGTTTTTGGCAAAGATTTTTTTTTTCTTGACCAGAAACCCAGCATCTTATAGTCTTGGTCTAATGGTTTTGGAGACCTAAATTCACTAATTTGCAGAGTTATACAAATTTTAGCAAGAGCTCATGGAATCAAGGTCAAAGTTGATATCTCTCTGCCAGTTTTTCTTCTGTTCTCTAAATATATCCCTTGCTCCCTTCCCCCACTGTATTTCTCCCATATTCCTTAAGCCTCTGCTGAGCAGCTGTTAACATCTGGCACATACCTGCTCTTCACCTCCAGGTTAGTGGCTGAAAATAAAACTAAGGTTCTAACAGAACAAATGGTGAGCAAACAGGGAGAAGGGGTCAGGGCTCCCACCATCTGCCCACCCTGGGTAGGTGAATGAATTTAAGGAAACAATCTAGAATTCTAACAGTGTAAGCATTCATAGCATTTAGGAAACAGGGTCTGGAGTAAGCAACTGCTTTAAGCAGAACTAAATCTTCAAGTTGAAATTCCAGCTCTTCTAGACAGTTCATCAAGGAACAGGGAGCAAAGCAGCCTTCCTGTGCTTCAGGAAATTTATGTAAAGCACTTGAATAAACAGGAAGACAAGCCTGCCATGCATGAGGAAAGCCTGCCTACATTGGAGAATCCAGCTGGTGGTGGGATTGTCAGAGGCGTTATTCAAAATAGGCCAAGCGGAATATATGGGTTCATTTGTGCATAGTCCATTACAGGGAGAAAATCCCTTCAGGGACATAGCACCATGATTAATGTTGAGGGAAAGCTGTTTTGGAGAAGAATGTGAAATTCAGCATTCTTGCTGCTTCTATTTAATATCCAGTTCATCTTCTGGAGAGGCACAGGGAGATCTCATTCATCTCATTCTATATATATACCAGCAGAACATAAATTATAGAAAGAGGCAGCTTGGGTGTCCTACCAATTTCAGCACCAGTTAAGAGCACCTAGCATCTAGTCCCAAAGAGGCACCATTTTCTGAGGGCACATTGCAATTAGCTTGCCCATAAAGAAAGTCTTTTTTGGAAATTCCTATGGTTACCTCTTTGAAACTTAAATTTTGCTGGAAATAGGTGTTACGATGCTTTCTTTACTTATCTCAAATGATACCTGGTCTAAAGTGTGAGGAAGTTCTTGGAGCAGCTCAGAAGTCATAAAATCAAAAAGAAAAAAGTTAAGTAGCTTGCCCAAGATATTGAATGCTGCCGGAGCCTGTATTCTAACTTAGGCACCATGACTTTAAACGTCTTGTGTAGAGGCTGCCTCTTGCTGAGAGATTATATACTAAGAGAACAACTGAGAGGACACTTTAGATCACCATTCAAATGGAAATGGAAGCTGATACCAAAACATCCTCCTTTCTCTAGTCTTTTCCTCTCCTTAAATAAGGAAACACTCCTAACAATCTTTGATTACCTGCTGAGTTAATATAATTAAGGTGATCCCCAAATAGTATTTTATTTTGATTCCTAATCTGCCTTGCATAACTGTTTTTCTAAAATATCCTGTCAAGCTGCATTAAAATCCTCATCAGTACCCATTTTGACTTTTTTCCCTTGTGGTATAGTGGTCACAATACTGTCCTAGAAGCCAGAAAACCTGAGTTCAAACCTTCACTGGATTTTTACTGGCTTTGTCATCCTGAGCAAGTCACCTAAGTCTGTTTATTTTTAAAATGAAGATAGTAATCACATCTTCCTCACAATTGTGAGAAGCAAATGAGATAATACTGATAAAATACTGGTTGCACATTTTAAAGAGGTATGTCACTTCTAGCTATTGTTAGAAAACATTTTACCCAACCGTTTTCCTCTAATTTCTGCTCCTTTTGGGATCCCATTCGTAGCATACAGTTTATATTAGCCTTTACCTGGAAAGCCCAGTATTTCATTGTCCCAATTAGGACAGGAGTTGTGTATATATTAAGTCAAGATAAAAGGACTTCTTTCTGGTAGGGACACACTATCTCCTTTCCCCTCTAGGATTTAAAGTTCATACACCCCTTTCAAGACTATTCTTAAATTTCTGTTGCCTAAAGGCATTTTGCAGTATCCACATCTCCTAATCTCTGGCCATAGTCAACATTCTTGCTGATTTTGCCCAGTTTTGAAAATTGGATTGCCAAACTCTAATGTCTATAATGAAACAACTACTATGAATCACCCACCATATGCAAGGCACTGCATAATAACCAGAGATAGGAAGAAAAAACTGAAACAAGGGTTTCTCTCTTTGATAGCTTCTGTCTTACAAGTGCACTGATAAATGTTTTGAGGGGGCTTCACCAACTTGCTTACTTGCTAGCCATGGAAATTGGCCTATCTCTAATTTGAATAGTTTTGCTTAGAATATTGTTAGATTTGAAATAGGAAACCTCAGTTCAAATTTCAACTCTGACTGCAAACTAGCTCTAAAATCTGGAGCAAGTCAATTGCCTAAATGTCAGATTCCTCACTTGTAAAATTCAATTCAGCAAATATTTGCTAAGTGTCTAGCACTGGTGGATAGTATTGGGGATACAAAGACAAAATTGAGAAACTTCTGCTAGGAACCCCCAACATTTGTACCAACAAGTAAGTTCAAATTACCTACTAAGTAAATACAAAGTAATTTCTAAGAATAAAGCACTAACTAGGAAAATCAGGAGAGATCTAGGTAAGAAGTGGTATGTGAGCTGTATAGATTCTAAGAGATGTAGGTGATGGAAGGAGAATATGCCAGGTATGGGGATGACTACATAGACACAGAGATGAGAGATAAAATATTGATGACAGAGAACCACAAGTATACCATTTTAGAGTATAATATGGATGAGAGAAAGTTACATGAAATTGCGTTGAAAAGACAAATTTGAGCCAGATTATAAAGGGCTCTAAATACCAAATATAGAGCAGTTTTTATTTTATCTTAGAGCCATTGAAATTTCTTGAGCAAAGGAGGCACAAAGTTAGACCTGTGTTTTGAGAGTATCATTTTGGCAGCTTATAGAATTTGGAAAGGAGAGAAGAAAAACTGGAAGCAGGAGACCAATTAGGACATTATTACAATAGCCCAGGCAAGGAATAATAAGAGTCTGATCTAGATTGGTGGCTGAGTGAGAAGAGAGAGGTAGAAGGGATGCAGAAGTTATTGTGGAAACAGAATTGAGATAAAACTTGGCAACTCCTTGAATATGGGAGGGCAGGAGGGAAGAGTTAAGGATGTCATTGAGGTAAAAAAAAAAATATGGATAAATAGCATAGTGGTGGTCCTGAAGGGCAAATGGAGGAAAGGGGAATGTTTAGTTAGAAAAATATTGCGTACTGTGAGTACTTTATATGTATTATAGAAATGCAAATTATCATTATTTTACAATATTTATCCTTATGTACCCTTAAAAACTATCCATAGCCACTTAACTATTATTTTCTCATTTATCTAAATAAAATAGAGCCTTTCCTTAAACCACATACCTCCAGAGACTATCCAGGACATTAGAGTCAATTTCTGTTGGGGCAAAAGGGAAGGCAGGAAAGGGAAGGGAATAGAGTTGTGCTTTCCGTCCTGTTCCACTTTAGTTTGCATAGGACATTGCTGTAAGTTTCCTTGACAAAACAAGCTAGGAGTTGAAGAAAATTGATTTAAAGATCCCAGACAAGAAAAGCTCTGGTGGTGCTTTCTTGGTGAGAAATACTAAACTGCATGTATATGATTCCTTCCTAATTTCCTTTAAAATGCTTCTGTTCTCTAGACATTATCTTTGCCTGCCCACCTCCAACATTCCCTTCTTTAGCCTGTGTATGGTAAAAAAAAAAAAAAAAAAAAAAAAAGTGTTTCTCTTATCAGCTCACTTGCAGAAGGAGGAAAACCAAGTAGAGTATGTACTTGGGATGAGGCTGCTCTACACAATACCCAAAGAGCAGGTTGGTTCAAGCATGCATTGCCAAACAGCCCACTTAAAGTTGTTTCTTTGGAGATGAATCAATGAATTTTAACCTTTTTTTAACTGAGTCAAACTGGTTATTTTACCAATTGTTCTCAGAGTGGTAGTTTTATCCGAAACCATCCATTGATTTTTCTCACCTGGGTTACTTTTTAATGATCTGAGAAACTAAGAAAAGCCTGAATACACACATTCTGTCTCCTTTCTCCCCTTTTTTCCCCCTCCCCACATTCAGTCAATCTGACTGTTTGTTATCTGTGAAGGCTTTCTTCCAAAAGAAAAATCTCTTCCTCTCAGGAAGCTGTAATAAGCTTGGCTGGTTCTCTGATGAAGTTCTCATACTGCTTGTGCTCCCTCGGTGTTGGGATGGCTTGAAGCTGGTGTGCTATTGTGGTTTCTTACTATCAGTGGGAGAGTTCACATAGCAGACAGTGAAGCTACGTGTAAGTTGTCACAAACTTTTAGATTGATTTGGAAATAAGGGCATGAAAGCCCAGCTTCCCTTGAGGCAGCTAGAGAAGCCTCATCCATATGACTGAACTTTAATCTTTAATAGAAATCACAAAAAGTAGTAAGATACACAAAACTTTTTAGCTAAAGTTTGCTTACTTCTTGATGCCTTCATAGATACAAAACCTCTCTTTCCTGGGTTTCTGCCTCAAATCAAAAAGATAGGAGACTGTCTTTTCCACCACCATCTCCAGAGGAGAAAACTGTTTTTCCAGAGGTAAAGCTGCTAAAGCATGAAAAGGGATGAAAAGGGACTAGAATCATAAGATCTGATTTCAAATCCCAAATGTAGCATTTTAACTTTATGACCCCAATTGGGCAAGTCAATCAATTCTCTCTGAGCTTTACTTTTCTCATCTGTAAAATGGGGCTAAAAAATACTCAGAGGGTAATGAGAAAAAATTCTTACACATGGAGAAGTTGTTGCCTAGATACCAACCCTGAGCTAGATTTTTAGGTAAACCTCTGGACATGAAATCTATCACTGGTTTATCAGCTGCAGAGCTTTATTACATCCATTACTAATCATAACTTTCCCATCCTATCCTGGACCACACAGGGATACTTAGCTGTTTATTCAATAATATTTAATCTGAGAAAATAAGCCATAAATCTGTGTATAGAGAGAGGTTAGCTCCTGGCCCTCTCTTCCATACAGTATGTTCATTTTAACATGATTATCTTGGTTTTTAGATCACAAAATTTATAGAGCCAAAGGTAAGTCTTTATGAAGTAGAAAATATCAGGTTCTATGGCAGACTAGTGAACCTGGGGAAGGTTCATAGTGTCCCCTCCAATTACCCAGGATAGTTGGCTGCCATTTCTGATGGTAACAGCTCTGATGATAATGATATAGAAGAATTCACAGAATAGCAAAAGATGCCCACAAGCTTACTGACACAGAAGAGTATACCTGCTTATTTCAGTATTTTAATGTTGAGCAAAGTATATGAGACAGGTTTGAGAAACAGATTAAGCCAAAAGTTTATAGATGACCCAGAAGCTTTATTTCTATTTATTAGCAATACTTTCTTCCCAAAGCAAGTAGAAAAGCAGCACAGTACAGTGGAAAGAGCAATAAATTTTGAGTCAAGGGACCTAATTTCAAATTTCTCCTAAACTCTTTACTACCTGGGAAAGTTTGACCTTGGGCAAGTAATTTAATTTTCCTAAGCCTCAGTTTCCTCATCTGTGAAATCAGGAAGAACAGGCAACCTCCAAGTCTCTTTCCAACTCTAAATCTGTGATCTAATGATAAGATGTTGTACATGACAAATGGAGTGACATTCAAAAATTGAAATGAATACATCCTAAGAGACATAAATCAACTAGTTAATTTCACAAGTCATTAGGATAAGCTTTTTGTGCTCAATCAACTAATTAGAAAAATAGTGAAAATCAACATTACAACACAAGAAAAGGAAGATTAGATGATGATGTTGCAGACCATTTCAATGGCTTCAACTTGACCTGTTCAAATTCAAATCAAATCATTTTGTCAATGACAAAAGTTGGGAAATGGCAAAAGAAAATATATTTGCTTCAATTCTCATTTTTTCTATAAAAATTTAAACTATGTAAAGGAGTTGTCACAGTGGAGTAATTTAAAGAACTCATAGGTTACCTTAGCCATGAAACTTTTCAAGTCCTTTCCAAGCAGAGGAACATAGCAGCCAAAGGCTCATTTCTTTAGAATATAAGCTTAAGTGTAAGATGCAATGGAAAAAGAGGAAAGAAAGTTCCAAGCAGTATTGTCTTTTAAAAGAGCAAGAGAAATCTTTCCATGATATTGGACTGAGCCACTTCATTTCAAGAGCCTTCGTGGATGGCACTCACAGAAAAACAACAAAGTTTTTTAAATCCTCACTTTTGTTCCCTAATGCCTCAGTCTCTGAAATAGAAGCAGCACTTGAAAGGCAAAGTTAAGAGAAGTGACTAGACTTAAGCAAGTTCTCAGTATAATCTGCTCACGGTAATACAATCTGGAAGAATACAATTTAAAATCCTTGGTGGATTTTAGAAATATAGTATCTCAATGACAGAAAGATACCAAAAGAATGTAGAAACCCCAAAAAAAAAAATTTTATGAGGACATCAATAACTGGAAATCCACAAGCCTAACTTCTCATTTTGATAGTTATCTAGGAGTTGGAGATCACTAAGTGGCAGGCACAGTGAGCAGAAAACTGGATCTGGAGTTCAGAGACCCAAGTTCAAATCCTGCCACAGACCCTTGCTTTCTGTTTGATCCCAGACAAGTCATTTAAATTTTTTTGCCTTGGTTTCTCATCTAGATAATGGGGATAACAACAGCATCTACCTTCCAGAGTTATTGGGAAGATGAAATGAGACAGTACTTTTAAAGTACTTTACAAATTTTAAAGTGCTTTGTAAATATTACCTATTATTATTAGTTTATAAGAATGACCAAATATGTATTTCAGGAAATAATTTTAAAATATAAAAAGGAAACTGACAGCCTTTTGCAAACGTTTTTAGAATAAACCACATCTTTGTTTCATGATTTGAAACTTACAAGTTTTAGTGTCAGAAGAAAGCAGGGAAGTACTCCTGTACATTGGTTGGAGTTACACATGATGCAGTCACACATGATTGACCATTCCTGGGCAATAATCAGCATTATTGGAGGGGATATCTAGTTGATGAAATCAAAGGTCCATTTAAGTATAAAATATCTTTATTGTCACTGAAAGGTTAAGTAAATACACAATCTTATAGTTTGGGGCAGGAGGTGGGAAATTTAATCAGGTAGAGTAAAACATTCTTAAAGCATTTCCTCCAATAAAGATTTTTATGCATATATTAACATCTTTAAATATTCTTTGACACTATCATTGAGAAATGAACTTCTAATAATTAGCTTCAAACAAAGCATAAACCAGGAAGCTAAAATCTTGGCATGGGTCTTCCCTGAAGAAGCTTATATTTTAATGAGGGAATCAGGGTCAATTAATATTTTTAAGCATTTCCTAGGTACCAGACACTAAGCTAAAAATTTGAAGAGACAAAGAAAAGCACAAGACAGTTTCTGCTCTCAAGGAGCTCAAAATCTAATGGGTGAAGACAACACATAAAAAGAAGCTGGAAATGAATGTGAGAAGGGAAGGAATGATGAAAAGTGGGAAATTATCTGAAGAGTTGTGAATTATAGAGTTGATTTCATCTTGCAGAATGATGAGTTTCTAGAAATGAAGTCTAGAAGAGGTGATCTTCAAATGACATACATTTATCACTAGGCCTCTACTTAAAGACTCTCCAAGTTGACAGATCATATCTGAGATTTTGCTCCATGACCTTAAAGAATCCACAGAAACCTCAGGAAACGATGAGTAATTATTAGAGGAAGCTTTTCTACTCAGAAGACTTAATCCTGTTTTGCCATGTTCTGTCTATTTAGCTTTGCTAATGGTACCAATATGATATTTCTGGTATCCAGAATGTCAATTTAATAAATATAATGGCCAAGGCTTTTAATTATGCTTGATTATTTCACTGTTATACAGCTATAACTTGAATATGTGACAGAGAAGACTGAATGGGAAGGCCTAAGTTGCATTTGAAAGACAGCCTGTTTTGGGAGGGGTAGAAGGCACTCCTTTGATAAGTTCTTTATCTTCATTCAGAAAACTGTGGGGCTCTTGTAGAGGAGACATGGGTAGATACAAATTGAACTAAATTAACTCTGAGGACCCGTGGAGGATTGAGATTCTATAATTCTTTAAGACCGTCTTCAGCATGATATATTTACTGGACCATTCACAAAAAAAAACACCATGAAAATTAAAACCATCTTCCTTTTCTCTGACTTTCCTTGAGTTTTGAATGATTTTGTTTTTTTTAAATGCTTAATAAATTTTTCTATTAAATATGCTAATGCATCTTTTGTCTTAAGATACAGAACAAGTATCCTAAATAATAGCCTTACTCATAGATATCAGTTTAATTGGATGCTGCACAACTGTGGTCTGTGATGTTATCAGCAAAAGACAAGAAGGAGAAGAAAAAGGCAATGAGATATATTTCTCCTCCAAGGCCTGGGTGGGCCATCTGGCAGTCTTTAACATATATATATATATATATATATGTAGTATGTATGCCAGATTAAATAACATACTTTGAGTTACTTTTTAGAGGTTATCATACAGGAGGAATGTTGTTTTAACCTCACAGCTTCACAAAATTTGCAATTTGATGGACAGCTCTCTCCTACATTTAACAATAGCATGGAACATAGCCCATCAGAGACCAATAAATCAACATGTGATTTCACCTACTGGACTGAGCAACAGTTGTGATGGGAAAAAAGTTATGGTAGGTATAAGCAGACTTTGGTGTTATTACTAACAATGACTTATGTAACAGAAAATGTGAGAAATTTTCTCATCAAGGATATATTTGACCAGAAATGGAATGGGGCGGGTCATAAAGTGAGAATGATGGGTAATAGACAGATGGCCTGAGCCCTACCAAGACAGTAATTTCTTCCCCTCCCCCAATAATATAAGAACTAGACGTAGGCCTACACTTCACTGGATAGCTCTTTCTATGGGAGAAAAACAGCAAGACATAGACCAATGATTTCCAAATCTTTTTGATCAATCACCCTTCTCAGTAAAAAGATTGAAAACTCCCCTCAATAAAAAAAATCAATTTTGAAAGCATACATCCATATTATTGTGCTGATTTTTTATATTATAAAACATTTAAAAAAACAAACAGATGAAGTAATGATAAAAATAACTATCTTAAAATATTAATGGTAGAAAAAATTCTTTAATAAGCATGCTCATAATGGTATTTTAAAGAGAGCACTGTGCTCAGATATTTCATTATTTTCCAACAATTCCTGTGGATGTTCCATAAGATAGTTCATACTTGTAAATAATCATTTACTCAGATGTATCCATGATCTCATCAATATCAGAATTTCCATCAAAGATACACATCACTTTGCATCCATTCCTGCCCATTTTACTAGAACATGTTCTCACAAAAGTTGACCCCAGGGATATCACCAAAACCTCTAAAGTGCTAGGGACCTTTTTCACTTTTTTCTGGTATATGGGTACAAGTGGTACTTGGTAACACCATCTCAGTACCATCCACAATCCCTTGGTTGCAGAATGGAGACATGAACTGCACCATTCATACATGGAACCATCAGTTACAGCAAATGGAGAAACTTCAAATGCACTAGATAAGTCCACTTACCTGGGCAGTAGGTGTTCCAAGGACGTACACTACTATGCTGACCATGCTAGAAAATTGAATTGCTTCCATTTGAATTGACTTAGGAAGATCCTGAGGATCACCTGATTAGATAAGGTATTAGATACTGAGGTCATTTTGTGAGTTGCATTGCCAAGCATTCAAACTCTATGCAGAGAGCACAACTCCTATGGGCTGGCCAAATGTAAAAATGTACGTTTGCCTAAAAGACTATTGTTTGAGAAGAACTTACACAAGGCAGGTCAGGGAGGTCAGAAGAAGCAATACAAAGACACCTCAAGGTCTCTCTGAAGAATTTTAATATCAATTGGGTGACATTGACACAAGACTACTTAGCATGGCATAATCTTGCCAAAAACATCATTGTGCTTTCCTGAAAAATGTAGAATTCACTTATACTGAAGTAATAATGATGTTATTGCCTGAAAATTATTTAATTACTAAGCACTTTATGGGATTTTTAAAAAATAAACCACAAAGAATCCTTATTAAGACAAAGAAGCGCATACTCAAATCCACAAGTACTTGAGCTGCCTTTGTAACTTCTGAACCATCAAATTTAAACCATGATGTATATTAGGTTATATAAGACCATCTGAGGCACTCACAAATAAAAGACTACATTTCCTTATTTTTCAAAATGAGATTTCCATTGCCCTTGGTTCAGTCCCAGTTTTTATTCTTCTGACATGATGGTCCCTGATTTACAGCCAGATTGACGAATGTAACTAATATTAATTAAACATTTATCATATGCCAGGTACTGTGCTAGGTAGGGTAGGAACAAGGAAAGGCAAAAAGCATAATCCCTGCCCTCAAGGAGTTCGCATTCTAATGGTAGAAGTCCAGCATGGAGGAAGTAACAATATATAAATAACTATATACAAGACACATATTGTATAAATGGAAGGTAATTTCAGAAATAAGGCAGTAGTAGTTGGTGGGTGGAAAGGGGAAGAGCAGGGAATAACCTATTACAGATAGCAGGATTGATTTAAGCTAAGTCTTAAAAGAGGATCGAGGAAATTGTAAGTGAAAGTGAGAGCATATTTATTATAGGATTCAGCTAGGGAAGAGATGCTGGATCCAAGACAGAATATAAGGTGCATGGAAAACCTGTAAGCTAGTATAGTAAGATCATATTATATAGAGAAGGGAGTAAAGTGTAAGAGAATGGGAGTAATATGTAAGAAAAATGGAAAAGTGGTAAATGGCCAGGTTAAGAAGGGTTTTATATGTCAAAGAGAGCATATTTTAAGTTTGATCCTTGAGGTAATAGGGAGTTTTTTGAGTTGGGGGAAGGCAGGTTAAGAGAATCATTTTGGCAGCAGCCAAATTGGAATGTGCAAAACAAGTTCAACCAGAAGGTTATTGCAAGAGTCCATGTAAGAGATCATGAGTATTAGGGATATGTGAGTGAAGGACACATAAAAAAGAGATATTATATAGGTAGAAATGGAAAGATGTGAGAACAGATTGGATATATAAGGTGAATGTGAGTAAGGAGTTGAGGATGATACTGAGTTTGTGGTCTTGTATGATTTGAAAAATGATGATGCTTTTCCCTAGTATAGGGAATCTGGGAAGATGTGAGAGAAGAGTGAAAGAGAAAATAGTGAAAACATAATGAGTCCTGGTTTTAGATATCTTGAGTTTAAGATGCCAGAAGACACAGAATTTGATATGTTCAAAAGGCAATTGGTGATTTGGGACTGGAGCACTATAGAGTTTCTCATATGTAAACCATCCTGCTCTTCTTCAGTTATAGACCTAAATCTTTGCCTATTAATCCTACTTATTACATATACACACACACACTCCTATGTACCTGTGTATGTATATATATATATATATATATATGTAATATAAACACTAATATAGGTAGATGTTTTATTTTAGCCATAATATGAAAAAGAAATATTTTTCATTCAAGTTCTTGTCTTTGTATAGATTTTTAGACCAATTATGTTTTTAAAAAGTTTAATGCCTTTTGTTTTATACCAGCATCATTTCCAAACTTTATCTTTGCAGATACTATTTCTTCTTTTCTCAAATGTCAGGGGCATTGGATTTTAAAATGTAATGGTCTCATTGTTACTAATAAGGAAAATTATAGCTATAGAAATGCTGGCATATCTGTTCCATTTTTTATTTGTTGTCCTGCCAGTTTCATCTTTAAATGTTCTTGGGATAGTACAGTTTAGTTGGATCTTATGCCATCTTCTCCCCATTCTTACCCGCTTATTTTTTTGGAATTGAGTTTATATTCCAAACTGTCACTGTTTTTTTTTCTAGCCACATTTTCTCTATTTAACAAGAAAATTTGCTGGTAAAGTTTTTCTGGCATTTTTCGGTTCCCCCATTGTTGCAACTACTTTTATGTGGATTAAATTTGCCCAGAAAATGACAATACTTTAGGAAAAGAAAACAAATAAGTAATTTAAAGCTAGAAAGTATTTTTCAAATAATCCAACCTCCATCCCATTTCACAGAGGATAAACTATGACTCAAGGAGATTAGTAACTTGTTTAAAAAAAAAAAAAACATGTAATTCTTAAGTAACAGATCCAACATTTGAACCCAAATTCCCTTACTTCATAGTACTATCATAGTACTATCATAGGTTGTTTTGGAGACAAGTAAACAAAATAGCAAAATGAATTTGGGCCATTGATAAAATTGTTCCACAAATAGTATCATTAACTCATCCCTCCTTTCCCCTTACTCACTCCTAGATCATGGCTTTATATAAAGTTAAATCCCAACATTCTTTTTTATTCCAGAATCTCCTAACAGTCACCATGCTACCAGAATATTAGTGTAGGGAATAGGGAAGAAAAAAGAAAGTCCTTGGACATCTGAAATCAGATCAGCTTTCTACTAATATCTCTCTAGATTCTGAGGAAAGAACAGAGATCTAGGAATTCTCCTGTCCTTGTGAGATGAAATGTGTGCCATGTGATGAAAGGCATTTATTAAATGGCCTCTGATTTTATTAAAAAAAAATTATTCCAACTTCTTTAGTTCTTTGACGTTTCTATGGTCTTTCAGTCATAACAAACTGATGAGGTTATTATTTTTGTTGTTATCATCATCATCATCATCATCATTATTATCCCCATTTTACAAATAAGGAAACTGATGCACATGTGCTTACAAATCTTGTGCCTATAAATAAAATGTTCATTCTACTAGTCACACCACTTTAGCAAATACATATTTATCTTGCAAATACTGTGCATTTACATCTGATAAATACATTTATGCAAGTGAGCATGTTCATTTATAAATGTATACTAAATACATTTATAGAGAAGCAATAAGGAAATGTAATTAGAGAACAGACCTTGAAATCAGGTTCAAATCCTACCTCTGATATTTTAATAGTTATATCAGCCTATCAATGCAACTCAAGAACACCAAAAATTGCAAAGAAGTTACTGATTTGCAGTGATGGATCAAATTACTTCAAATAGAGGTCTGAATCAAAAGAAAATTAATTTAAACACAGATGCCCACTTCCAACATTTTCCAGAACTTGCTTGGCATGTTCGTCAGAATGTCCCTCTCCAGCCTCAGCAGATTTTTTTCCCATTTCTACCGCACTTCTTCCCATGTAGAACCAGGTTTCAAAAGCAGGTTGTGTGTGTCTAGGGTGTAAAATACTTTTGAATGCTTTTGGAGACAAGAACTCTGTTGCTAAGTATTGCCAGAAGGGTTGATTGCATGGGACCATGCAGTGCTAGCTAATACAGCGGGACTGGCAACATTTCACTTGGAATACATCCTTCTTGTGACTTCCCTTCTGTCACCCTTAGAGATCTTATTGCTCTAAGGAAGTTTGGCTCTAAAGGGAGAAAGGGAAGGAGTTCCCTAGCCTTCTCTTAGATAAAAGTCTAAAGAAAAATGGAGAATAAAATTAATAAATTTTGTTTTCCCTTTCCTTCCCTTTTTCTACTCCCTCTCTTTCTTACTTCCATGTCTCTTATATCTTTTCTAGTTTCTTCCCTTTCTTCTTTTCTTCTTTTCCTACTTGTCTCCTATATTCTTCCTCCCTCTCCATTTCCTTGGTTTTTCCCAAGTCCCCAATTCCTTTTCTTACCTTTACCTCCCAAAATTTCTATACCTTTTTTTCAAGTTTCTATACCTTAAATAAAGTACATACAGTAGATAAATATTTCAAACACTAAGTAGATTTTTTTTTAGTGCTTACATCACACCAAACATTACCTTACATGTCATTATTACTGCCCTATTAACTCTTTTCCTCCAGTGTGGCTTAGAGACCCCTCCCTTCCACATGGTAATGAATTAACCCTGGCTAATTAACTGTGTTGACACGCCTTTCTAAAAGCCTCAGTAAGTTCCTAACTGTCAAGGACTTCCCTGGGGAGAATGAGACTCTTTATAATTAAAAGAGGCCTCAAGTGACATTTACTTTCTCTTTCATTCCCTGCTCTTCAGTAATGAACCCAAAGGCACTGAGTCATTGTCTTTAATGGTATTTCTGGGAATCAATGGTTTAAATTACTTAAATAACTTTCATAAAGTAATTAAATATCATCCATATTTTCCTCCTCAAAGTCTGAATTTGAGAAATAGTTTGATTCTTTTCATACTATGCATACAAGGGCAAAAAGCATTTATTCACAATTTGCCAGGCACAGGCACTAGCAATACAGATACAAACAAAAAGGTTGCTGCCCTCAATGAGTTTACAAGATAATAAGGGAAAACAGCGTAAAAAGGATCAGGAAAAAGAGCTTGATTGGGGGAGTGAGACTTTGAAGATACTTGATGTGCTATGCAATATCAATAAGTCATTAGTTTAACCAGAGTAGGCAAAGTGGGGGATAGAGAATGGCTGATTTGATTCTAGTCACAAAGTGGAGATTCCAGGAGGGAATTTGCCAGTGGCAGAATGAGGTTGGTATAGCAGAGTGATATTTCAGGGAACGACCTCAGGATATAATGGATTTTCCATGGATACCCATGGTATAAAGCTTCTTTTATAAGTAGCAATTCATTGTTGCTTGTTTTTACATTTAGATATAGAGGATATATTGCATCTGAGAGAGTTCTTAGATTTCTTTATTTCTCACACCATCAGATATAGCTGTAACTATAGATTCTGGTTCCCAGGACAAAGTAAATGAAAGATACTTTCAAATCAGGTTCATTTGATCAGGGAAGAGAGACAAGAAAAAAACATCCTCTCTCAGGATATAAGGTCTTACATTAGGAATGATATCAGAACACCAACATGGGCAAAGACCACAAGATACTGTGAGGTCATTTTCAAGAAAGACACTGTAGCAGGTTATAGTGAGCCAAAAAAAACAAAAAAAACAAAAAACCCACCTCATTCTAGGAGTAGAAGGAAACTTGACCAAACACTGTCTTTTTCTTTTAACTAATTATTGTTAACAAGATTCTGCCTTATGAAGGAATACTAGGATTCTTAGCCCACTCTAAATTTCAGTACCCTGGACAAAGCTTCTAATAACTGGCCCTGTTTACAATTCTGCACTCTGGTTAACAATGGCTTCATTGGCACATATAGAGCAGCCAAATAGCATGGACTGGAAAAGAAAAAGACCTGGAAGAATTACTTTCCAAATAAAGTGAAACTATTGGAAATTTCTTCACTGCCTGGAATGGGGATGAGAAAAATGAATCCTTGAGAACAGGGACTATCTTTTACCTTTTTCATATCCCTAATACTTAACCAAGTGTTTGGAACATAGCAGGTATTTAATAAATGCTTAATTATTAACATGCAACAAACAGATCTTAAGAATATGGAAATTCTGAAATTTACTCAAATGCTTTTTTTAGATAGTGAGTTCATACTTTCTAGTCCTTGTTATCTTGTGAGCAGTATATGGGGTGTTCAGAGAGGACTAATATTTCTTGTGTGAGGGCTCGCTAAGTACTTTTCAGGATAGCTCATTTATTTTTGTTGGTTAATTGTCACCCAATTTTCAACCGGAGGTTTCAAAAAACTGTAGCATGTAGTGATTACATCCTAGTAAAACGATCTTGCAGACAGGCTAAAACCAGGTTGAGGGTAACCAACAGGCCTCAAATCCATTGGCGAATTAGTGTCTACCCTAAGCACGTGAAGAGTTCCCCCAGAAAAATGGATACATGAGTATGCTTTGTTTCACTGGGCTTGAAGGCAGCTAAAGCAAGTGCTGTGCAGTGCTTAGAACTTGGTCAGACATCAAAAATGCCAAGGTCAGTCACTGCATTCTGGCCCATTTCCAGTCATCCTGACTTTTGTCTTGTCACTGGACTTTGATGACTCTGGAAGAGAGTCAGGATGACAACTTTGTGCAACTCTGCCTCACTTAAATCCAATTCATGCACAAGAAAAAGCATCACCACATGATGCCATTGGTTCTCTTCAAAATTAAGAATGAATAACATCTGAGTGCTTGAAAAAAAAACACACAGATTGAATTCTATAGTTATCAAAATGTTAAGTATCTCATCCATGAGATGAAGATTCCTGCCAGGCAGAATAAAGCAAATGTGTTAGGTCACAGGTCAATGAAGCCAAAGAGGGGAGCATCTTGTTTACTTGAAGAAAATCAGTCTTGGAGGACACAGGGATTTCTTTTACTTATTCAACAGGTCTAAGATAGGTGATAGAATCATAGATTACTTTGCAAAAGATAAAATCATGGATAAGGGACCATCTAGTCTAACCACCCAGCTTTAGAAAAAAGGAAATGGAGACTCAGGGAGATTCAGTGTCCAAAGTCACAGGAGTAGTTTGGTATCAAAACCAATATTTGGAATTGTCTTCTAATTACAGACCCAGTGTTCTTTCTATTATATGTACCATATGCTTTCAAGTAAGTGATAAAGACTAGGTCATATCATTAAGCCACACAATGCTCAGCACACAATGTAGGAACTTTGTGAATGGCTTTTCAGGACTAAGATTTTGGAAATTTGCTGACTACATATTCTTATCCTGGGTCATATTTTTCAAAGTTAATTTCTTTTAATTATGACATAGTTAAATCAATCAACAAATATTTATTAAGCATCTACTATAAACCAGGCATCATTCTAACTTCTGAGGCTTTAAAGACAAAAATAAAAGGAGTTTCTTCAAAGAATTTATTATTAAAATAGAAAATATTCTTAATAAAATTATAAGACTTCAGAATATATGGATCCATGCAAAGGTAAGTACTGTAAAAGATGGAAATACACCCCAAAATACCCCCTACTGTTTGGAGAGATGAGAAAAAATAAACATGATGAAATTCAATTATGACAATCAGAGGGTAAGGGTAGGGATGGAGAAGTTTTAGGGCTATACTTTAAAGGATGCTTAATAATTGTGTGCCAATATAATAGAAAAAAAGTCTAGGATTAAAAATTGACTTTAACTTAAAAAGGGATATGTAGCTTTTACATAGAACTATCCATACAGAAAAGAGTTCTGATTTCATTAACATCAGCATTGGGAACTTTCTTCACCATAATTATCTATGACTTAGTAGGAGATGTTGAGATAGATACTGCAAAAGAAAGAAGTTAGATAAATTCACCTGGGCCAGACGATAGATTAAACTTTTCAAAATCCAAACCTAGCGTTCCATTTATTCTGCTGTGCTGTCTTTATGTATGAGGGATGTTCATTAGCAGATATTTTTGGCAGGGGAAGGCACAGGAACATAATTAAGTAATTCTTCCATTACATTTGGCATTGATGAGAAATTTATTAGGAGACTTCATCCACATTGGGCTGCTTGTTTTAAGAAAACTGTCAAGAAATTGAATGGAGTACAGAGGACATTAATGAAAATGAGTGTGTAACTGGGAAATTGGACCTCTGAAGAAAGGTTAATGGATTGGGGAATATTTCTTCTGGATGCAAAGTACCAAAGACTAATTCAATAAAGGTCTAAAATTTTAGAAAATTGTTTAGTGGAACAGTTTGGCATCTTCATTGAGGATAGAATCCTAGGAAATGATCTGCTGTGTGCGGAATAGCAAAAGGAATATTGTTCAGAGTTCATAGATACAAGCACTTCCCACTTGTGTCAATGATGAACTCATCTTTCAGAAGCTAAAAGAGTAACACAGAGATCTGCTATTCAGCACTTGGTCCTGTCCAGTAAAGAAGGAAGAACTTATTATCAGGTTAGAAATGAAAAGAAGTGACCATACCATTATAGTTTCTTCCAAATTGGGGAATGCCAGACATACCCAAGACCAGAGCTTCTTAATCTGTGATCTATGAAATTGAATTTGTTCTTAAAGTATATTAATAATTGTATTTCAGCATAATTGGTTTCCTTTGTAATCCTATGTATCATTTTCTATATTTTTAAAGCAGTATTTGGAGAAGAGAGGTCCATAGGCTTCACCAGACTATGATATAACAAAGATTAACTCTTTCTTTCCCTAGGCTTTGAGAGAGAAGACCCTAAGATCTTAGCTTTGGAAATTAAAAACCCTTTAGAAATCATTGTTTATTTTTATAAATGAGGCAACTTAGGCCCAAAGAAGTTGTGACTTGCAAGGTCACAGATAGTAACAATGTCAAAATTTAAACCCAGGATCCACTGATTCTAGATCTAGAGCTCTTTCTACTGCGGCACCCTCTCTCTTCTCTTTCAGAATAACAAAAGGTAGGATGCCAAAGTCCATGGTTTTGTGAAAGGAAGTAGGCTCCAGAGGGGTAGAAAACTTGAAAAGACAAAATTCTGAGATCAAATCATCCTCCACATATACAGAGGGTATAATCATTGTAATTTTTATATGATTTGATATTATAGTTACAATAAAAGAACTCCAGTATGTAGTCAATTAGGTTAAATTGTCCTAATGACCATAAAATATATAGGCACTGACAGGTTAATTTTTTTTATTCTTCTATTGTTCTGACATATTTTAATTTTTATCAAACAATTAATACTTGAAACTTTTGATTAGATAAAACTCCTGGCTGATTCCACTAGCTTGTGAGGTACTCCTTTTCTACTACCCTAGTTAACCAGTTGAAATACTTTCCCAAGTTTCTGATCCTAGTAGAAACTCACCCTCCTTACCCTCACCTGTTACTGATAAATGATCCCAATAATTTCACCACATCTGGGACTTATTAAGAATTCCCCTTCCCATATATGTTTCCAATTCTCTACTAGACCAATGTTTAGAATATGAAACTTCCCTCTCTAAAACCTAGCCTTGAATGTATACTCCCCCCAAAATGACTCTCCTTCCTACTCATATTCCCCATAAGCATTGTATCCATGAGGATGAACCTTTGTCTACATTGCCATGTAATTAGTGTGTGTATGTGTGTGTGCTTTTTTTTATAACAAAGCTCCTTTCTTTTGTATCAGCTTCCTGGGTATCAATTTTCTTTAAATCCCTGAACCCAGATCTCTGTTTTAATCCAAGAACTGAGGCCATATAAAGGAGAGGGGGTCTATTATTGATTCTATTTCTCTTAATAATTTGGACTTCTTATTAAGATTGCCCTTAGCAACTCATTTCAAGTATTATCATTCTGATCCAACTTTCCCAGGACCATTCCACATTGAGTAGTCAGTCCTGTGTATAAAAATCTTTTTAAGTTCTAAAACATCAGAGTTTAAGATTCATACACACACACACACACACTACAGTAATAGCTTTTACTAAGGTCGTTAGCAGAGTTTTGTTTTTTTTTTCACTCCCAATGTAAGTTCTAGGAAATCTTTCTGGGGTTTGTGTTTTACTCTATAAATCTTTCATTAAGCTATTTCTAGGTATTAAAATGTTGAGTATCATATTCATCCAGTTTTTATCACTTACACATTAAAACTCATTCCAGTGTTAGTCTCTAACCAAGCAGCATTTTCTGGAAATACACTAATTTAGCCATTTGAATCTGGTTGATCCCAATTTTAGTAGGGTACATCTGTCATACTTTAATCCTCTGAGCTCTAGCAGGATCCCTGTTTAGAAGATCCAACTGCTCACTAATTGTTTTAGCTGTTTTGGAATGTGATCTAGTAATCACAGAAATTTCTTGGGTATTTTAGCTCCTGGTATTGAAAATGTCCATTACCAGGATCATAGGCTCTTATTTTTTTCATTCTAGGCTAAATGAATATTATGCCATAGTATTATGGATTTTATGATCATAGATTTGGAGTTTGGAGGGTATCTAATCCGAAATATAATTTAACAAGTATACCCAATAACTGATTATACAAACTGCCTAAAGACTGTCACTAAGTCTACCTCCTAAGGCATGAGCTTGATAATAGTGCAGTTGGACAGATTTATAATCAGTTGAACAGCCAGTCCTGCCTAAAACATGGAACCTCAATATATTATGAGTTCTCCATCTAGATTTTCAGAGTCTGTTCCTTGGAGAAACTTTAAAATTCCCATGCAGGGGCCAGGCTATTCTGATTTATTAGAGTTTCCCCAGTTGGTATTTTCCAACCCTCAAACTGACCACACTCATTCCTCTGGACATACCTCCCCTGAACCTTCCACTGAAAATTATGATCGTCAGCACTATTTTTGCATTTAGAAAGGGCATGTCAGTCAATTGCTTTATTGTTTCACTCACCACCATCATAGCTTAACAAACGTAAGCACTGTTCCCTAACTACAACTGTCCTTTAAATATTGTGTCTCCCTTTTTTGAATGTGTGTCTGTGCAGGCAGAAGCTGTCTCAATTTTTCATTTCAGTCCCAAGCACTTAACATATCACCTTGCATTTACTGGTTCTTTTTCTATTCATCATATTATGTCTGCAAGCAGGAGCTGGAATGCCAGTTTCTAGGGCATTTGGAAAGATTTCTAATCAGGTTCATTTTGTAGTAGATGACCTCAGAGATCTCCAAAATTACCTGATTCCCCAGTACCTTTCCTTACATATATATCCCTTTAATATCCTAGGTTTTTTATTTATTTTCCTAGATCCCTTTATAATACAATAATACCACTTTTTGTTTTCCAGGTTCTAGTGAAAAATAACAACCTCTCAGACAAGATTACAGTTTTATCAGGAAAAATTGAGGAAATTTCACTGCCAGAAACTGTAGATGTGATTATTTCTGAACCTATGGGCTACATGCTATTCAATGAGAGGATGCTGGAGAGTTACCTCCATTCCAAAAAATGGTTGAAATCAAATGGTGAGTTGTTTAGCAGGACCATACAGAGCACTTCATCCTTGGAAATTCTGCTAACTTTTCCACACTAGGGATATCTGAAAAGAATATTGCATTTCTGTAATAATTTTAAAGATAAGATTCTCTGAAAATATGCTACAGAGTTGATGAAGATGTGAGAAATTGAATCAGAAAAGTTAAATAACTTGAGCTGCAGAGCCCAAAAATTACTGGACCACTAATTAATGGGTGGGATTATAGAGACCAAGGGTGTTTCCAGCTTCTGCCACTTGGCTTTCTAAGAAAAGATTTTTTTAAAATCATGTGCAATTCAGGATGTCTCCATTAAAAATTTTTTTCTCAGTAAATTAGAGATAAAATTTCAAAAATGATGATTTTAGTAGTTCCCCACTTTACTTCCAGAGAAAGTTTAGACTTTAACATTTACAAATATTTTTAGGTTCCAGGATTCAGGATTTCATCAGTTCAAGTTCTGTCTCCTCCAGGGCAAATCACAACCCTCTCTATGCCTCACTGAAGAGATCCTTAATCTTTTTTGTATGTCAAGAAACCTTCTGGCAGTCTGAGGAAAGATATATATGTCTTCTCAGAAAATTAAATGGGGTACCCAAAAGAAATGTCCCAAAAGTCTAAGTGCATCTTAAGCAATTAAAGATTTAATCTTAAATATTACTATATTAATCAATGAATTAATGTAATATTGAATTAATTAATTATTAAGATAATAAATCCTTAATAGTTAAATCCGCACTTAAGTTTTTTATAAATACGTTATACATAAAATTATAAAGAAAATCAATTATTGAAATATAGTTATCAAAATATTTTAAGAATTCATAAACCCCAAATTAAGAACTCTTGGGGACTTAAAGAATGATCTTTAGGCATAGCACCACTTACCTGGCACACAGTAGATAATTATTAAATGCTTGTTGATGGATGCTATGTTTATAAAAGATCTTGACTAAGCAACTTCTGGTGTTGAGCCTCTGAACTTTTAGATTTTCCACCTTTAGCTCAGGCCTGTAGCACCTTTAGCAATTATACAAAGTTCATCTTTGATCCATCCTCAAAGCTTTTCTAGCTTAGCAAAACCTGCCAGAGCTGGCATTCTGTCATCCCAATCTTTGAGAAACCAGAAGTCCCTTGGTACCATGATAAAGCATTGGAGAAAAGCTTTAGCAAAGAGGCATCCAGATCCTGCTTTATAATTTTCTAGTACTTTGCATATATTATCTCATTGTTATCTTTCAACAGCCCTGGGAGGAATATTGTAAGGAAATTACACCCATTTTAAAGAATATCAGAGAGGTTAGGAAAGTTCCATAGCCTTACTAGAGCTCAAACTCCAACCTTTGATTCCAAGAGTGATGTTCTTTTCCCTAAATCAAGTTATGCTCCTTTACTTCTCTTGGATGATCTTATCAGAGGGTATGAGTAACTTGCTTTAAAACCTGGTAGCAGTTTTTGATTTTATTCTATTTTGTTGCTGTAGTTGTTTAGTTTTTTGTTTTGTTTTGCTTTAGCCAAACACATTCATGCCTTTGGAACACCTTAATGTCATCTATCAAATTAATATGTCTTTCCCATTGTGGAGTGGTTTTAGAGCCTTATTCCTTTGATTTAAGGCTTTGTCCTCTGATAAAATTCAAATTCTCCTATCAGTGGTTAAAAAAAATCCCAGTTTACTGTATCCCACACCCTACATCTCATCTCCTGCCTCAGGTCTTTGTAAAAGTATTTCCTCTCACCCCCCTATTTGGAATACCCTCTCTCCTCATGGAATCCTTATCTTTCTTCAAAGCTCACCCCCTTCAGATTCTCATCCACTCTGCTCGTCACCATTTTTAGGGCCTTTTGCCTTGGTAAGTCTTCTGTATGTGTTTTTACACATATGTGAATGTGTATGTATTATATGTGTATAAATATATATTTCATATTTACATATCTGTGTACACATTTCTCCTAGTAAGCCTCTTGAGGGCAGGATTTATTTCATATTTTATCTTCAGTGCCCAACACAGTGGCTGACAAATTGTCAGCATTTTGCAAATATGTGTTTAATTGTTTACCTATTCATACCTTATTGTGAATATGTTTATGTGGCTGAAAAGACTAACACAAAGTGTCCCAAAGTCTTACAACAAATTTTAAATCTTTTTAAAAACTTTAATAACTTAAGTTTAAAGCCTTAATATTAACTCTGTTTTAAATATCTGTAATATTTTAAGCTTTAATAATTTGAAGAGCTTAAAACTGCACTGAGACTTCTGGGATACCCTGTATAATATCTTCTCAGTTTATGGCTATATGACAAATACAATGCACAGCTGAAATTTTTCTTTATTGCTTGGATACAGCCATGTTTAAGCCAACTGGATGTTAGTTCATGGAATGGTTGTAGTTCCCGACTAGGCTCTGTCTGAAGGAGTAAGTTTGCAGTAATTTGTGAGTCTGTATTTGAACATGTACTACAATTAAAGTGATAGGGAAACTAAATTCTGTGGCTCTGTGTGTTGTCTTCTATTCATTAGGGATGATGTTTCCAACATCTAGTGACATTCATTTGGCTCCTTTCTCGGATGAACAGCTCTACAATGAACACTACTCCAGAGCAAATTTCTGGTAATGTGATCTCTTCTGGACTTTTTTATTTGCTGTTTACAGGGCCAGCCTCAGGTGTGGGTCAAGTCAAGAAGTGCAGTGTTTAGCAAAAGAAAATAGAAAATTTTTAAATCAGTGGAGCTAGGTTCAAGCCCTAGATAAGCTGGGTGACTTTGAGCACCTATCTCTAAACCTCAGTATCCTCATATATACACTGGAGATTATTACTTCTAAATATATCTTTTAAACTTTAAAGTACTTAAGAATGTTCAATGTGGCTTATTATTAGAAACACACTCCTGTGGCTTGCTCAGAAATTCAGCTTGAGGGATCCTCAGAAGCATCTCTTGGGCAAAAAAATATCCCCCCTTATTTTCTTGCTAATATTGGAAATTATACATTTCATGATTCATTCAAGAATTTGGGAGACATTTGGGAAATTTGTCTGAGAGACAGAGACAGAGACAAACACAGAGAAACACAGAGTAAGATACATAGAGACATATAGAAAAAGAGAAAAACAAATATAAAGGAAGATAGAGACTGTCTAAAAAGGTGAATTCACAGTGAAAAAGGTCAACCTGCATTGATAGTAATGCACGTATGTGTGTATGTATATGTGTGTGTGTGTCTATATAGATAAATAGCAGTGCAGGGATTCTTGCTGTCTCCCAAGTTTGCTTTCTGTATTTTTCCCAAAAAGACAGCTTTTCTTGATAATTCATTTTTAGACTTATTTTGTAAAGTGCTTTTCTCAAAATTACCCTATAAGTTGTTATGATCTTTTTATTTCCTACTATTATGGAAAGAGCTACTATAAATGTTTTTATATACAAAAGTTCTTTTATTTTTTAAAAATCTCTTTGAGGTATAAGTCTAGTTAGTAATGGGTATAGGTAAGAAAATTTGCAATACCTCCCTCATCAAGAGATTGTGAGGAAACTGCCTTGCAGGCCTTTGCAATGTTATTTCACTGTTCTAAGCCTTAATTTTCTCATGTGTAAACCTTAAAGAGAAATTACAAATTTGAGATATTATTGTTATTATGTAACAATTTAAGTTTTACAAAACCTTTTTTTCTTAACCACCATATAAGATAAATATTGTAAGATCCTCTAATATAAATCAAAGAATTGAACAGGTGCATGCTCATATATATACATACATACATATATATATATGTATATATATGTATATATATATGTGTGTGTATGTATATATATAATATATAGATATAGATCAGTATCATGTATGCATACATACATACACAGTAAGTATAATGTAGAATAGATGAAACTCAGCAAAGAATCAAGCTAGTGTTTAAGAGGGAGAATACTAGCAGGAATGGAATAGGTGCAAGCAAAACAGACATCCTGATTCTTTTTGGGTTTTTTTTCTGGTTAGATTTTTTTTATTTTATTTGCAAAACATATGTATGGGTAATTCTTCAACAGTAACCCTTACAAAGCTTTCTGTTACAAATTTTTCCCCCCTACTCCCCACCCCTCCCCTAGATGGCAGGATATCCACTACATGTTAATTATGTTAAAATACTTGAGAAATCGAATATATGTATACATATTTCCAAACTTATCATTGTTGTGCAAGAAAAATCGTATCTACACGAAAGACATCAGATAAAGGAAACACAATGTAAGCAAACATCAATCGAGAGTATGAGAATGTTATGTTGTGGTCCACATTTCACATCCCTCTCTGGGTGTATATGGCTTTCTTCACTGAACAATTGGAACTGGTTTGAAACATTTCATTGTTGAAGAGAGCCACGTCCATCAGAATTGACCATCATATAGTCTTGTTGTTGCCGTGTATAATGATCTCCTGGTTCTGCTCATTTCACTCAGCATCAGTTCATGCAAGTCTCTCCAGGCCTCTCTGAAATCGTCCTGCTGGTCGTTTCTTACAGAACAATAATATTCCATATTATTCATATACCATAACTTATTCAGCCATTCTCCAACTGAAGGGCATCTATTCAGTTTCCATTTCCTAGCTACTGCAAAAAGGGCTGCCACAAACATTCTTGCACAAGACATCCTGATTCTAAATCACTATCAACTCACCTATCTATGTGACATTGGAAGAGTCATTTCCATTCATTTCCTATATTTTTTTCAACTGTAAAATGAGGGTTTAAGTTCAATGATCTCTCTTAAGGTTCCTTCCAATTTTAAATCCTATAATCTAATCAGATACTTTTTATGGACTTCTAATTGGAATTCTGAGACATTTGGACTCTCTCTTAATATATAAGCAGACCATTGTAGTGTGAAGCTTATAGTCAACACTCATAGAATAAGTAAGGTTATCCAATTGCTTTGGTTTGGGAGGAGGGTTGTTTTGTTTTGTTATGTCTTGTTTCTTTACCATAATTTAAAGGAACATCTCTAATAGGTATTCCTCATAGGCATTGTGGCAAGCTGAGAAAGTGATCTTCTACCTACAAAAAATACCTTCTTTAGAGTAGAACTGCACAGAATGTTAGCCAGAAGCCCACAGGCAGCAGGAAGGGAACTGTTAGCAAAGCCAGTGCCAAAAATGGGCAAATACTCCCCTACTACAACCCAAGATTGCCAGAGACACCTATAGCCATCTAAGCTCTGTGTCTATAAGCAGCAAAAACAGAGGGCTCCTGTGAGAAAGAGGGAGGTTGGAAAGATTCAGGAGATAAGGAACTTGGCATTTTTCATACTATGATGAATTAGGTTATACAAACATGGATAAAAACTTGGGACAGTGGGCATTAAATGAATCTCAGTCTAATACAAAATCAAAGAATTGAACATGTGCATGCTCATATATATATATATACATATCAGTATCATGTTTGTATGTATGCATACATGATACTAATATGTATATATATACACACCAACATACATACAAACCCAAAAAGTATAATGTAGAATAGATGAAACTCAGCAAAGAATCAAGCTAGTAAGATGATTTCAGAGAGGCCTGGAGAGACTTATATGAACTGATGCTGAGTGAAATGAGCAGAACCAGATCATTATACACGGCAACAACAGTACTATATGACGATCAATTCTGATGGACATGGCTCTCTTCAACAATGAAATGTTTCAAACCACCTCTAATTGTTCACTGAAGAAAGCCATATACACCCAGAGAGAGGGATGTGAAATGTGGACCACAACATAACATTCTCATACTCCTTGATTGATTTTTACTTACATTGTGTTTCCTTTATCTGATATATCGTTTGTGTAGATAAGATTTTTCTTGCACAGCAATGATAAGTTTGGAAATATGTGTACATATATTTGATTTGCCAATATTTTAACATAATTAACATGTAGTGGATATCCTGCCATCAAGGGGAGGGGTGGGGAGTTGGGGGGAAAAATTTGTAACGGAAAGCTATGTAAGGGTTATTGTTGAAGAATTACCCACACAAATGTTATGCAAATAAAATTTTGAAAAAAAGCTTTAATAAAAAAAATTTCTAGTCTTAGAGAGTTTCTTATAGACATCTAATCACGATTAAGGTACATATTCAATATGTTAGAAGCAAGACTTATATTCAAGTTTTTCTGGCTCTGAAGCCAGCTCTTGAATAAATATACCATGCTGCTTCTCAGCATCAATAGTTTACTTAAAAAAAAAAAAAAGAATCAAGCTAGTGTTTAAGAGGGAGAATACTAGCAGGAATGGAATAGGTGCAAGCAAAACAGACATCCTGATTCTAAAGGACTGATTTGAAAAGGGCTGGAGGGAAAAAGCATAGAACCAGAATCTAAATTCCCTCTTGTGTAATGGCTGAAAAATTGTAAGATATGAATACATTGAAATATTAATATCCCCAAAAGAAATTGTGAAAAATAATGACGGTTTTCTGGGTACTATGAGTTGATATGAGATATATTTAGCAAATCCACATAATAACTTATACAGGGACAAAGATGTTGTAAAAAAAGAATAACTTTGAAAGGCTGAAGAACTCTGACCAGTGCAGTGACCAACCTTATCTCTATAGGATCTGTAATGAAGGAAGTTACCTACCTATAGAAAGACTGATGATTGAATCAAAGTACAGAAAAAAATCTTAAATATTTGGGCATGGGGGAGAAAAATAAAGAAATGTAGACTGAAAGTATATTGTGAAGGACTTTGTCATATGTATATTTTGGAAATTTTAGCAATAGATATCTTTGGAAATAATTGGTAGAAACCAGTGTCACCAGGATTATTTGCAAATGCTGATCTCATTAGCAACATAGGACTTCAATGTCCTAGTCCTAACTCTGCCATCAACTAGTTTTTGATCCTGTGCAAGTCAATTACCCTCAATACCCATTTCAATAAAATGAAAGAGTTGAACTAAATGATCTAAGATACCTTGCAGAGTTAAAACTCTATACCTGTCTTCTAAGATACTTTGTGCAATTGCAAATCAAAAGGCATATAAAGCAGTGCAGGGTAGTGAGAAGATTTAGTTTAAAATCAGAAGACCCAGCTTCACTTCAGGCTTAACACTATCAACTCACCTATGTGACATTGGAAGAGTCATTTTCATTCATTTCCTATATTTTTTTCAACTGTAGAATGAGGGTTTAAGTTCAATGATCTCTCTTAAGGTTCCTTCCAGTTTTAAATCCTATAATCTAATCAGATACTTTTTATGGACTTCTAATTGGAATTCTGAGACATTTGGACTCTCTCTTAATATATAAGCAGACCATTGTAGTGTGAATTTTAGTCATTATAGTCAACACTCATAGAATAAGTAAGGTTATCCAATTGTTTTGGTTTGGGAGGGGGGTTGTTTGTTTTGTTTTGTCTTGTTTCTTTTCATTAAAAATGGATCCTTTGGTTTAAGTAGCAAGTTCTGATTCCTTTAGGAATCATGCTTCAATTCAAGCAGCTATTACCTTTAAGTAGTAACGTTTTTCAGTCTAATGGATTCCCCTTGCATTGTGTTGACAGAAACCATCTCAGGAGTTCTCACCAATTATGGCTATAATTTTCAAGTTGAAATCTCATCTACACCTCCCAGGAAATGTACAAATGAGTTCAAAAAAGAGGAATGACCAGATATTATCTATTATCAAAAATCACAAGGCATGACTTATTTTTCCAGTCATATTTATGGGTTATAAAAACCAGTGATGCACACAGAACTGTCCATCAACTATCCTTAGGACTTCCTCCATGACTAGTTTGCCTTTTTTTCTAATCATACCTCTCTGGTGTCATCCCTCATACCCCTTAGCATAATTCTTCCTTTGTAATGAGTCACAGCTGGCTCAAGCCTGCCATGTACCTCTCTCCATTAACCTTTAGATAATCCTCCTCTTTACTTACTTAATGATCTTTTGAGTCTATCAGTAAATCATCAAGCATTTATTAAGTACCTATTATATGCTGGGCTAGGTACACAAATATTAAAGTAAGGGAATTCCTTAAATTCTTTGAGGGCAGAAGAATATAATATTTTCATTTGAGGATAAATAAAAGTATATACATAATATATAAAGATTTATTTCAGTGGTAGTGGGAAAACTAACAAGTGAGGAATTCAGAAAAGTCCTTTTAGTAGATGTGATCCTTGAAGGAATTAGGGGTTCTAAGATTCAGAGTTGATGAGGGCTCCAGGAATAAAAGATAAATTGTATAGGAGTACAAAGGCAAAGAAAAAAATGAAATGTCATCTATAGGGAGCACCAAGTTGGTAATTTCTGTGATGTCACAAAACATCACAAGTTTATCTGAAAAATAACTAACAAAAAGCCTCTTGAGTGTTGAATAGACCCCTGCAAAAATTTGTGAGAGAATATGGACATAAGATAAGAAAGCACTCTTCTTTAGTGGAAGCTGTGGAAACATACAAGGTCTGGAGTCAGGAAGATCCATCTTCCTGAATTCATTCTGGCCTCAGACACTTACTAGCTATGTGACTCTAAGCAAGTCACTTAACCCTGTTTGCCCCAGTTTCCCTATTTGTAAAAATGAGCTGGAAAGGAAATGGCAAACTACTCCAATACATTTACTAAAAGCAAACAAACAAAAAAACAAATGGGATCACAAAGAGTTAGACATGATGAAACAACTGAACAACTAACTACCTGTATCCTGTGCCTATAAATGTGTGAATATATAGTTGAAAAGAACCTTAGTCTAATCCTCTCGTCCTGCAGCCAAGAGAACTGAGTTTCAGAGGAGAAAAAAGGACTTGCCACAGCTAGTAAGCAGTATATCCAAGATTTGAATCTAGGTATTAGGAAAAATGAGATTTCAAGTTTAATACAATAGAGTTGCCTCAAAAATCCTGCTTATCAGTCAGTAGTCATTCACTAATTTAATCTTTCCTTTCTGAAGTAGGGCACACAGTATGATTTGCATCCCATCATTTTGATAGTTGGACAATGTCAAAGTTACTGGTGGCATATTACATGTTCTTGGGAAATGGCCTATGTTCTTTGCAGAGAATAGCAGCCCTGTGGTTGCAAAGAGCAGAGTGAAGATGAACACAAGCAATAAATCTGCTGCACATAATGAGAACATTCTGGTGTGAAGTTCAGCTGTGAATGTACAAGGACAGTACTGATTAGGGAGCATTCAAGCAAATGCTCTCCCTTCACATGCACCCAGGCAGATAGTGCTATAAATGAATGGTCTCCTAAAAACTACTGTGGAGAGGAAGTGGGTATGGTAGAGGAGGGGGAAGTGTTGAGTTATTTCTCTCATACACATCCTCTCCTAACACTTTTACAGAAATCCATTATGGAACCTTCCTTGATTCTTACTCTTCTACTACCCAGCCGAAAGTCAGCTCTCCCTCTTCACATTTTTCATTGCACTTCAGCCAGGTCTCTCCTTTGCATGCATCACCTTCTGACTTGTATCATACTTATTTTTACACATGACACATTTAATTTTATTCAAGTCAGTAAGCACTTTGTGCAAGATATGGGAGAATACAAATACAAACTAAATAGCCCTTGCATTCAAGAATCTTATATTCTAATGAGAGAGATAGAAATAACACTCAAATAAGTAAATATCAAGATTGTGCTTGTTTTTTATAATAAGAGGCAATTGAACTATACCTTTGATTCCCTTGGTATGGTGAATGCTCAAGGAGGAAACTCATCCTTTCTGCAATTGATAATTTTGGAGAGTGTCCTGGAGATTAAAAGGTTACCTGACTGGCCCAGTATCTCTTAGGCAGAGGCAAGACTTGAACCCACATACTTCTCATGCTGAGAATAATGCTTGCCTTTTCCAAATGCAAAGTGCATGCAAAGCATGTTATATGTGAGACCAGTAAGTTAATAGACTTGCCAAAGATCACAAATGTAATCTGCATTAGAGACAGAATTTGAATTCAAGTCTTCTAACTCCATGGTCAGCACTCTTGAATGGAATTGAATTAAACTGAATTGTGTTGAATGTCATTCTGTGTTCATAAAGTATTCAGACTGGATGGAATATAGAAGCTGAAAAGGACCTTAGAAATCTGGTCTAATCTAAAACCCAAAGACAGAACATTACTTGCCTAAAGTTAAATAGCTTATAAGTAAGAGAGCATGCTTCTTACCCAGAAGCTTTTGTCACATAATAGAATTTTTCAAGTTTGGCAACTCATAGCAAAACTTTTAAATGCTTTTCTTATAATTCTTTCCATACCAGGTCACTGTCACCAAATACCAGATGGTGCCAGATATTGGTAACATTAGTTTAACAGTCTGGCTCCCTCCCACGTGAACCTAGAAATAGAGCAGTCTCAGTCAGGACTGACTACTACTTGTTTATAAACAATACCGAAATATTTATTCATAAACACTTAAACTAGACAATTAAAATTTAATTAACTGTATTACTAAATCTATGACCATATGGAGCAAAAATACAAAATAATGGGAACACATCTAGCTCCTAAAGAATGCATTTGTCTACTTAATTGAAAGTTATCAGGTTATGATCTCCAGCAGGTTTCCACAGGCTTATGTTAATCTCTATGTAAGCCTTGTATATATGTAAATAATAAAAATAGCTCACATTTACATAGGTTTAAAATTACAATTCATATTGATGATTTCAAAAGTACTTTTCCTCAGCAGTCCATTGAAATACATAATATAAAAATTATCCTTGTTTTACAGATGAGGAAAGTGAAACTCAGAGAATTAAAACGAATTGGTCAAGATGGCAATGTCATTCAAATCCTGGTGCTAACAATTTCTCTTTGTGGCCTTGGGCATCTTATTTCATTTTTCTGAGTTTACCTTGAAATGTACCTGAATTCTGTTAGTTGTCTTCA
>JAJPUD010004518.1:55652-130407 GCA_023553655.1 Myrmecobius fasciatus
TCTTGACTACAAGCCATCATCAGTATAAAGAATTCAGATATCTCCCTTGTATAACCTAGTCCAGATATATTCCCTCTTGGACATATTAGCTTAACTATTCTGCCATACTCAGAACCCAGAGGTAAATTCAAACTAGCAGTTTCTTTTAATAAGTCAAGTCAACAAGCATTTATTAATTTCTAACTATATTCCAGACACAGTGCTGGTGATACAAAAAGAAAAGCAAACTTTTGTATTCTTTCTTTTGAATCCAATTCTTCTCTGCTTTTGAAATATTGCTCCTTCAAAGCACAGCTAAGGTGTCAACTCCTCCAGGGCATTTGCTAAGGTGCCTTACTAAGAAATGATCTTCCCTCCTGAAACTGTCTTCAAATGTCTTCATTTCTCCCTTGATGTTATCACATTCTACTTTGTAGAAATAATTCTGGGATAGATCACTCTCCTGCTTTCCTTCCCTTTATATTGAATTCTACAGAAAATTATAGAGATTGGCTTAAAAAAATCTACAAGTAGGTGGTACAGTAAATGGATTGGACTTGGAATCAGGAAGATCTATGTCTTCATCCAACACTTAGTAACTGTATAAGCCTAAGCAGGACATTTAACTTCTTTCTGCCTTCATTTCCTCATCTGTGAAATGAGATAATAATAGTACCTACCTCCCAGAGTTGTTACAAGCATGAAATGGGAATATTTGTAAAGCATTTTGCAAACTTAAAAAGCAGTATATAAATGATAATTATTATTATTATCAATTACTTTCTATAGTTGAATAAAAGTATGAGAATGTAAATTTATCTTTTCTAGTCTCCCTGAAAACATCCTTAACACACTTCCTATAGCAGAGAGGACAATAACCCCATCTGATTTCCATATGATTGTGATCTTATCCAGGCCTCTATATATAGATACATTTTCATTCTGTGTAACTTGAAGATTGAATATTTGACATGAAAAACGATATTCAAATATTTTCCTTAAATTTTCATTCTAGGGGAGGCTAGATAATGCAGTGGATAGATCATTACCCTTGAAGTCAGGAGGACCTGAGTTCAAATCTGGTAACACTTCCCAGCTGTGTGACCTTGGGCAAGTCACTTAACTTCATTTGCCTTAGCAAAAAAAAAAAAAATTCATTCTAGCCAGCACATCATTTCCTAGATTTCCTTCTACAGACTCATGCCATTGGAATTAAAGCATGGCAACGGCAGTACTGGTGATGTTACAAATGTGCTACTCCCCTGGGACCAAAAAGAGAATTGTGGGGAAAGAGCCATTGCCTGAAGTGGAAGAGGGTGCCAGCAGAGCCAAGTTTCAAGTTCTTAGAAATTGTACATCTCTGCATGAAGCACAACCTAAGATAATCAAAGCAGATGTGAGCTGGTATTGCTCCAGGATGCCTGAGACACAGTTGTTGTGGGAATAAATCAGAAAAAAAAATCCATCCTAACAGAAGTTGGGGGTGACAGCCCCGAGTTTCATTTTATGAGGAAATATCATCATAGGATTTAAAGCTGGCAAAAAAAGACTTTAGAAATACAGATAAGGAAATTGGGGGCCAGAGAGGAGAAATTGTTTGCCCAAGTAACTTTCAAAGCTATGATTTGAATCAGAATCTTCTGACTTGAAACCAATGCTTTTCCCACTGTAATCATTTAGAAGTTACTATCTTTTTCTGTGGCTTCTCCCATTGTCCATTCATCCTTATATTTGACAGGGGTCTGTGATCACATCTGTGAGAGTTCTTCTGGTAGCACAAATTACAACCCATTCACCTTCCCGTTTTGTGTAACTGTTGTCCATGTTCTGCCATAAATCCTCCCTAAATATTATTAAGAGTCCATATAAAAGTCTCTTCTGGTTCTAACAAGGTGATGGTCTAAATGAGCTCCGATATTTGATTTGCAAGTGATTCCCCCATTGGGAACCAGTCATTTCTATTCTATTAGGAAATTCTATTGATATTGAGATACTGAGTTTTGTTTCCTGTGAAATTGATGATCGCTATGTCCAATGCCTTCCAACTCTCTTAAAATATTTGTAATATGTAGCTATAGGGGTTCTATATTACATATAGCCTCTGTCATTTCCTGATCCTGTTATACTTTTAAATGTATTTTTCACCGCCCTTCACCATAATCACCTTGACAATAAAACTCAGTGAATACCAAAGTTTGGAAACTCTTATCAAATTATTCCTATAATCTCTTCACCATTTAATCTTCTGCAATACATAAATATTAGCACATAAGGTACAGATACCTTTATGGTTTCTCTTTGTTAATGCTCATCATATATTCTCTGAGGCAAAATAACCACTTATAACAAAATTATTTCTTGTTGTTTTTGGACTCATAATGAAAAACCCTCCACAAATCCCTTTATTCAGATAAGAACCTGTAGGCTCTGTTATCTACTTAGACTTCTCTTATTTAGGCTTTTAATTTATTTTATAATGAAAATATCAATATTAATGTGTTTTGTTTCCTTTCATAGTACATCAATTTTTTCATTATTCTCACAGTTAAAGTACCCCTTAATTAATTTATCGATTTCTATATACAAAGAATTAATCACCTATTGATCAACATATTAGTGATATAATTCTCCATACTTAGCTAGGCTTTCACCATTACAGTCAATCAACATACATTTATTAGTCCCCTACCAAATTCCAGGAGGCAGTTAAGTAGTACAATGGATAGAATGCCAGGCCTGGAATCAGGAACAATCATCTTTGTGAGTTCAAATCTAATCTCAGACACTTACTAGCTTTGTGACCCTGGTTAAATCCCTTGCTTACCTCAGTTTCCTCTTCGATTAAATGCCCTAGAGAAGGAAATGGCAAACCATTCCAAAATGGGATTATGAAAGGTCAAACACAACTGAAAAAAGCTCCAGGCATTAAACCAAATACTGGGGGCCCAAATGCAGGAAATAACTTCTTCCTGCAAAGAACTTATCAGGAGAAATAATATGTTTACATATCAACTTAATTAATTTTCCCACAGAGAAAATGGCTCCCGTTATTCTATCTTTAAGAGGGAAGAGAATCTTAGGTATCTGCCAGTTAACTGTGATATCAGAAGGAGTATTTACTATTAGACTATTAAATTTGAACTGATATTTTGTTAGAGAAGACTGAAAGTTAACTGTCATCTGTGAGAAAATTGAGGGTTAACTGTCATCATGGAAAAAACTGAGACTGGGTGTAAACTGTCATTTTTAGAGAGCTCTAGATGGGGGAATTAACTGCCCCCTTTGAGAAGTCAGGGTGTGAAGGACTTTAAAAGCCAATCAGAAAAGTTATCTCTGATCATAAAAGTAATAGGGTGTCACTGGAAATTTGTCGAATGGGCAATGACTTTATGAAAATCACTTTACAAGTTTAAAAGAGACTTGAGGCAGAGACACCAATTATATTGTTATAATAGTCTATGAAAGGTGATGAGGGTCTGAACTGGAGGAATCTAGTGAATGTGAGTAGAGAATGTGAGGAACGAAAAGAAAATGGATGAGAAGAATATTGTTGAGGTAGAAACAATTATAATATTTAAAATTTTGAATAGAAAGCTAATTTTTGTAGTATACTTCATGTTACACATTGTCAATTTTTTTTTTTTTTTTGCTGCTGAGGCAGTTGGGGTTAAGTGACTTGCCCAGGGTCACACAGCTAGGGAATGTTAAGTGTCTGAGACTAAATTTGAACTCAGGTCCTCCTGACTTCAGGGCTGGTGCTCTATCTACTGTGCCACCTAGCTGCCTCTACATTGTCAATTTTAACCTCCAGATTGACACATGCACTATCTTCACAGATGTACCATTTATGACAAATTTGCCAGTATTGCACCTTGTTTGCTAAACTGTAGTACCAGGAAATGCTAGCTAAAAATATGCTACAAATAACAATTAAAGTGAATTCTCTGAAAAACTTCTAGGGGCAAAACCTTTCAAAAACTAAAAGGATAAGTTTCTGGCAACAATTTAGGTATTCTCAAGGGAGAGTCATAAAATATATCAGAGCAGAAAAGTCACATAGTAGATAATAAAGAGAACGCATTAATATGTATATATATACATGTATACAATATACAACATACAGTTATTTATACTTTTTAGATAATATATAGTGACTTGTTAACTTTCTTTTAAAACCCAATTCAATATATTATTACATATTATTTTGTTTATAATATAATATGTGTGTATTATTTTTATCAGACCTGTCACTTTGTTAGTGTGAAAAATGAGGTATTCCCAATGTGCAAATTCCCTTCCCTAATGTAACTTGTTTGTAAATTATAGTCTTAGAGTATTGTCTTGGGAAGATTAAGTGATTTTCCTTAATAACAAGCTAATGTGTATTCAAAAATAAGACTTGGCAGGCAGCTAGATGGCACAGTGGATAGAGCACTGGCCCTGGAGTAAGAAGGATCTGACTTCAAATCTGGCTTCAGACACTTAATATTTACTGGCTGTGTGACCTTGGGCAAATCACTTAACCTCAATTGCCCCAGCAAAAATAAATAAATAAGACTTGAATCTAGGTTTTTCTGACTCTTAAAGATGACACCTTATCCACTGTGTCATGTTGTTTCATGGCATTTGATTATATCTTCCAGTACATACTAGAGTGGTAATGATATGTGGGTAGCTGTCTTCCTAATATGACTTAATCAGTAAGCAGTACTAGAAAACCCTGCATGCCCTGAGAGGCTTTCTCCATTAGCCTGCCTAAATATGTCTTTCCCCATTTTGCATTATTTTTCCCAATTTCCAAAAACCCTTAACTTCAATCATGTGCAGTATTGGCAGATCTCACTGTGCTAACCCCTCAGGTAGAGCTTTCTTATGCACTCTTGGACTTCAAAGCACCAAAGGTACAAATTAACCCTGCAGTTCACCAGATAAAAGGTCATTTTCTGCCCATGTAGCCCGGCATATTATCAGTGTTCCCTGAAAGACATTTAGAAGTCGTATTGTAAATTCTGGATACAGACTGCTATTCCATTATATCCCTAGGACTTTCAGAGAGGATTAGGATACACTCTGAGTTTCTCCCCTCAAAATCATACCCTGTGTTGTTCATTCTAGGTACCAGCAGAGTTTCTATGGGGTCAATCTTTCCAGCCTCCGTGGTGCAGCATTGGATGAATACTTCAGACAGCCAATTGTAGTAAGTGTATTCTCTCTTTGTGGGCCTTGACATCCTTACCATAACTTTTGGAGATGGAAATGGAAAGGAAAATCATTTGTTCTAGCCCTTTTTGATAATTATTTGAGATAATTGGCCTATCTCAATAATGCTGTACAAGTGCTCTTCCTTGTATAAATAGAGACATATTTAAAGACACTAATAATAGCTTAAAGGTTATTTCAGAGCTATATCAACATATAATTTGGTCCTCATGTTCAATGGGCTGTCCATCTATCTGCAGAAAATGGTATTGATGGAGACCAGAGGTCCTTTGTTTTCTCTTGAAGAGTCTCAGGCTTATAGTTGTGGTTCTCAGAGAGCAGTTTTGCTCATCGTTCCCAATGTGGGAAATACACTTTTTTCCTTTCTTACTTGACATGCAAATATTGTCTCCTCCAGAAAAACATTTCTGATTTTTCCACCATTCTCAGAAATGATCTTTGCCCTATGAGACCTCATATGTTTTGTAGCTCTCTAATACATTTTGGTATTGTATTGTGTAATTTGGTTATTTGTGAACATGTCATTCGTCATAGGATTTATAGCTGAAAGATACAGTAGAGATGATCTTGCCCAACTCCATAATTTTAAAAAATATCTCTTTCATTTCTGCAGTATAGTTGTTTCTGGAAATTTTTCCTTCTTCACCAATTCTATGCTCTTAAAATTGAACTGTCCTTTGTAACAAAGAAAAAACAGGCATTATAAACCACATTCTGCCTTCCTAGTTCCCCTCTTCTCTTCCGAGAAGAGGGTGAAATGTTCTAATTGTATGGGGGGGAAACTAAGGCTCAGAAAAAGTGATCTGTACAAGATCACAGAGATAGTAAGCATCACAGCTGGATTTAGAGCAATGACCTCCAAATCATTGTGCCATGGCACCTAAGTAGATTGTAAGCTCCAAGACAGCAAGAGCTAAACATGTCTTCTCTAATTTTGTGCTTTCCTTACTAGTTGCCCCAATTCTATTGTTTTGATCTGAAGTGAGGTCAAATATTAGGCTGCCAAGATTAGTCCATGAAGATGAAGTAGAGCCAACCTTCATTCATTCATTGAACAAGTACTTATTAAGAGCCTACTGTGTTCCTGAAAGGAATAGGAAGGATGGAATGAATGAATTGAAGGGTATAAAAAGTGAAGAAAAAAAGGCCAGTAAAGAAGTTATTGTATTAAGCTGATCAAATGAGTAGCTTTAATAATAAGGTTAAGATTGAGATCCTATTGCAATAAATTGAGAAGAGAAAGAAGGGAGTAAGAAATCTGAGGTATCCAGACTAAGCAATTTTTTAAAAAGGTTTATTTATGAGTGAAGGTAAATAAAGATACGTTACAAGCAGAATGGGAAAGAAAGTTTTTTGCAAATGTGGAAACCTGGGAATATTTGTAACAAATAGAAGGAATATTGTTTGAAAAATTTAAAAATGTTGAGGGCTTTTTAACAATAGATCATGGTCCACAGTGGGTAAGGGGTAAGCCATAAGTCAACTAGAGTAGAGTGATCTTGTTAAGGAAAAAGGGCAAAGAACATCTGGAGGAGAAACCTTATTGGCAGTGGATATCTGTTCACTAAATTTTTGCCCCTCCATTAGCATAGAAACCTGGAGTCCAGTGCCCCAGGCCTGCCACTTCAAGTTCTTAAGGACATTTGGGGAGAAACATTAAGAAATCTCACATCCACTACCAAATACTCCCCTTCCAAATTCCTTCAGAAACTCTGGGGCAGATTCATTTGGTGAATCCTTTATCAATCAAGTTCTGCCAGGCCAATCTACCCACTAGGGCATTCATTCCTCAATTCTAGTAATTTTTCATTTTATCTTTGTAGCTCAAGTCATTTACTAATAGTAGTCATTTAACAAATGATTGTTGAATTGGACAGGATCTGATAGTCATGCACTCTCACTAATACTAATGCCAATAATGTCTTTCAGCAATCTAAGATCATATGATATCAACAATATCAAAGAAATTCCTGTTGTTTCTCAGTATATGGCCCAATTAGTTGGTTCCATCAGCAGTAGTTGAACTCTACCTCATCAGTGGCTGCTCTTCCTCTGCCACATATACCTGCTCTCCCTTAGTTCTTTACAATATTTTAGAATTGCCTCAAAGGCATATGTTGTTTCCTTCCTAACTTATAGCATTTCCTTATCGGCATCAGAAAGGAATTCCTACTGCTGACAGATCAGTTTTTGTGCTCTTCCATTTCTCCTTTGATTTCTTCTCTTTTATCAAGAATTTAGTCAACAAGAATTGATTAAGTACCATCCATGCTAGGTAGACACTATACTAAGTGCTGGGAATAGCAATATTATGAATGAAACAATCCTGAATCCCTTATGAATATGAATCATTCCCTTGTCCCATCACACCCTAGTGATCCCATGTTGCCCAGGACCTATAAATGTGATAGAACACTCAGACCTTTGCTCTCCCTGGAGAGAATCCTTTGCTCTGACCCTTTCCCAAACCACCCTTCCAGCCCACAGTTAAAACAACCTGTTCTGTGCCTTATTTCTTCAAGGAAGACCTTTCTCTTTTCCAGGGAACTGATATACAATTCATGCTAAAGTATTACTAGCTAAGAAAAGGATTGTCTCTCATCTAACATTGTTTAAAGGCATTTAAAAATATAAGACCCTTATAGTTCATTTAACCATGGCCTTCTGGAGGCATGCCTTAGTTCAACTGAACAACCAATTCTTAAGCTAAAGATACAAGGGTAAAGTGAGGTGGCTCTTAGGAGTAGGGGAGGGGGCTTTTCAGTGCTTTCAAAATTCTAGTTCACAAACAGCCATCTATTTCATCTGTTTCACCTACATGGTGTTTACCAGCACCCAGTAGAAACTGATTAGATTGGAAACTAAGTACAGTCAAGTCAACATAAATGACAAAATGCCAGTTTTGTTATCCAAGTCAATTTGCCAAACATTTATTAAGCATGCCCTTTGTACAAGGCTCTAGGAACATCTCAGTCCTTTAGGAACTTACATTATATTGAAGCAGAAATGACAACCACAAGCTTGAATTACCAGTTCAAGCCATTAGACATTGTAGCCTTTTGTTAAAATAATAATAACAACAACAACAATAATAATAATAATGGAAAACAGCTTTCAGGTCTTTGTTTTTGTCTTAGAATGCCTTTAGACTTATAAATGTCTCTTATATTTTACTCCACATAAAACAAGACTCCTTGAGCTTCACCACAATTTCCTTGGTCAATTTCTTGACTTTATCTCATTAAACTACTCACACTCAACACTTTTCAACTCCAATATGTTTTCCTTGGCTTCAGGGATACTCCTGCCAGTTGGGAAAACTGAGGAAATAGAAAATTCTGTTGGGCAATTTTGTCTGCCACTACAAATACACAGCTCACACCAATAAGACTGTCATTTGGAGGGAGAAAATTGATTTAGGAGAACAGGATAACTGAGATAATTAATTTATCTTTCTTCTCCTATAAAGTATAAAAAGGTAATTTAAGGAAATTCTTAGGTTTGCTGTGACCTAGTATGAAGAAAAAGTCATGGGAATTTATTCTTATTATTGTTCATTGGTCAGATCCATAAAGAAATTTGGGGTTTACAAATTATTTTTTCACACTCATCCTGTAATGTATAGGTAGTACAAGTATTATCTATATTTTATACCTAAGGAAACTAAAACTTAAGTTATTACTTTTCCCAAACTGATAAGTCTCATGAATTCTACCTCCAAATATTTATTACATTTATCTTCTTCTTTTTTCTAACATTATTACCTTGTACAAACTTTTTTCACCTTATTGCTCCAGTTCAATTTCCGAACTGATTTCATATTCCTCCCTTTCTCATATTCTTCCTTCCATCTAAACTGGCCTATTTGCTGTTCTCCAAATATAACATTCCATCTCTTGCCTCTATAAATATACACAGGCTGACCTTATGCTAGAAAGGCTATCTATCCCCCATCACCTATACCTGTTATAGTCCTCTGGTCTGTTCTTAAGGCTCAGCTCAGATGCCATCGCCTATACAAGCCTTTTCTGATCCATATTCCTCCCATATTATGAATATTCTCCCATATTAAATAGCTTTGTCTCTGTATTTATTTAACCTGTGTGCATGTTGTTTCTGTTAGTTAAAATGTAAGCTCCTTGAGGAATGAGACTATTTTATTTTTGTTCTTTTATCCCCAGTAACTAGCACAGTACTTAGCATACAGTAGGCTTTCAATAAATACTAATTCAATTTGCTGTTACCTGAAAAATATGGTGTCTCAAGAAATAATTAGGGAATTCTACAAAGGCAATCCATCCCATTCCCCTCTTTCTTTTTAATTCTGGGCCTTATTCATTGTCTACTTACAGTATCTCTCCAAGATATATATAAATACACACACACACACACACACACACACACACACACACACACACACACACACACACACTGGTGGATGACCTCTACAACTTATCTGAACTTAGCTGGCATAGTTCTTAGAAAGCAGATGGAAGACTTGCTGGAATTATACACAAAACTTTTTCAAAATAGTACCTACCATCTACTAGAATATATTTTCCTTTGGCATAGTCTTCAAAAACTTACAGTCACCTCCATACCACCAGAAGTCATTGGAATAGGATTTTGCGGGGGTCCATTGCATTATCATGCTTTGTTACCCATATCTGTTCATGAGTCATATCCTCTTACTGGAATACATGTCCCAAGAAATCAAGTGCCATATCTTATTTAGATTTCCTATCTCACCCTGAACAAAGGAGACATTTAATTAAATGTTTATTGAATGAATAAATGAATGTAATTAAGTTTCTCCCATATAAAGTTTGGGTTTTTTTATTAACTTATGGATTTGAAATTGAATCTAGAGCTAGTGCTTCACAACTCTATGGTGATCAGTATTCTTTGGATGAAAATAAACATAATTTGTCTTTTCTTCAGTTTTTCTTGACAAAATGTAAACATCCATGATTATTTTCCACAGGATACATTTGATATTAGGATTTTGATGGCTCAGACAATTAAATATACTGTCAATTTTATTGAAGCCAAAGAGGAAGACTTGCATAGGTCAGTATAAATCATTGTTCCTGTTCTTTCATTGTTTTAATCCTACCCCAACATTCCCCCCCCCCAAAAAAAAAAACCTGAGCATTAAATTACATCACAATCCATGGAAAAATTAGGCTGAGATCATATATGGGGTCTGATTATGCATATGTAAAGTTGGAGAAATTTATGCATATGTAAGTTGGAGAAAGTTGGTTTTATTTTCCTAGAAGGTGATAAGTTTCCTATGTGATCACTCATAATTGTTTTACTTCTTTCTCCCAAGGCTAACCAATATTATTAAACATCTTTTTTAGAGGGCAAGCTAAGAGACAGAAAGGTTGTGATTTTCCCATAGTTACACAAGAAATAAGAGATTGGAATTCCACAGTGTAGCAAGCTGAGACATGAAATTATAGACTATAGAAATGGAAGATACCTTGGAGACCATCTCTTTTCTGTTTTGGGGGAGATAAGAAGCCTAAAGTGGGAGAAGGTCCCAATGTATTTCAGTTTGCTTTGGAAACTATTGCTTCTCACAAAGCACCTCATGAAACCAGGAAGTATCTCTCAAAAATGAGATGTCTATGAAAGCAGTTAATAAATTGTCAAGTACCATGCAATTATTAGGTATGAATTATTATATTAAATATAAAGAATTCACAGTGAATTATTTAAAGCTAAAGTTTTAGCTTAAAAGTTGCTTTTATAGTGTGGAATTATGTATACATATATTTGATTTGTCAAGTATTTTAACATAATTAACACATAGTGGATTTCCTGCCATCTTGGGGAGGGGTGGGGAGCAGGGGGGAAAAATTTGTAACAGAAAGCTTTGTAAGGGTTAATGTTGAAGAATTACCCATACATATGTTTTTGCAAATAAAAAGTTTTAATAATAAAAAATAATAAAAATTTTTTAAAGTTATGAATACCATTTTCCCATCTAGATATGGAAACAGTTTAATTTTTTTTTTTTGCTTTTTGCTGAGGCAATTGGGGTTAAGTGACTTGCCCAGGGTCACACAGCTAGGAAGTGTTAAGTGTCTGAGCTCAGATTTAAACTCAGGTCCTCCTGACTTCAGGGCTGATGCTCTATCCACTGCACCACCTAGCTGCCCTGCAACAGTTTAACTTTTAGTAATATATGTTTTTTTTTCCTGTTTTCCTTTCTGTAAAAAAAATTGTTTTTATAGTTTGATTCCATGAAGATGAAATTAACTCAATACATATTGATGCTTGGTAAAAGATAAATTTTCTCTGGATAAAAAATAAAGCAGGCAGGTAGTGTACAAATAAATTAAATAAGTCTATAGTACAAGAGTTCTTAACCAAGAATAGATTTCAAGGTCTATGAACTTGGATCCAAAAAAAAGTCTTTATTTCAATATAATGTTTCTGTTATGATCTTGTGTATTTTATTTTATGCATTATTCCCAGAAAGAAGAAAGCTTTACCAGCTTTTACAGGATTCAGGACACAAAAAAGGTTCAGAGCTTCTGCTCTCTGAGTTCTTGGACCTCTGATTTATAGGCTGAACCAGACCTAGGACTTTTGATTACCAGAGTAAATCTTGACCATGAGTTGGACTTTCTACTTGACGAAATAATAATTAATACTTTATATTTTCATGGCATATAACAGCTTAGTAATTGCTATCATAGACATCTTATTTTTGTACTCAGTATAGCTTTCAGAAATAGTCAAGGTAAGCTGGACAAAATCCAAAATGTTGTATTTAGTTCTGAGCACCTTATTTTGGGATGCATATTGAAAAACTGGAGTATGTCCAGAAGAGGAGAACAGGACAGTGAGGGGACTAAATACTAGACAATATTGGTTAAAAAAGCTGGGACTAACCTGGAAAAGAAAAAAAAACACTTAAGGGAGATAGTTCAGTATCTTTAAGCATTATCTACTAAGGTTATAATGAAGGAGATAAATAAATTAAAACCTGTCCTCCCTGGCTTCAGATGGTAGAACCAGGAGTTGTCAATGACAGTTGCAGAGAAGATGATTTGGGGCATTTTGATTTCTCAGAGACTAGAACACTGGATCTAGAGTCAGGAATACCTGAGTTTAAATCCAGCCTCAGTCACTTAATGATTATGTAACCCTGGGCAAGTCACTTCCCCTCTGCTTCAGTTTCATTATCTTTAAAATGGAAGTAATAATATCACCTAACTCCTAGTGTTGTTCTAAAGATCAAATAAGGTATTTGTAAAGTGCTTTGCAAACCTTAAAGCACTACATAAATGCAATTATTGCTATTATTAATATTATTTCAGGAAAGATTTCCTACCAATTCAAGCTATTAAAAAAATAGAATTGGCTACCTTAAGTCTTATTGAGTTTCCCTTCATTAGAAGTCTTCAAGTGGAGGATGGATAAATTACTCTCAAAATGAAGAGATTCCTCTTGAGAACTGGATGGACTAGATAAACATTATTATTCTCATTTTATACATGGAGAAACTGAGCTCTGGGTAATTATGACATGCTCAAAACCATCCGGGTTTTAAATAGTGGAATCAGCATCAGAACCTCAAGTCTTCTGATCCCAAAGCCTATGTACTTTCCACTGTCCAACCCTGGTTCATAAATCAAGACCATTCCTGCAAAAGTCTTTTGGAGAATTTTCTAGCAGTTAAATTACCTTCCTGAACAAGAGAAGATTAATGATGGCATTCTGATACCAATGTTCCTCCATGGCCTTGGTTAGATAACTAGACAGACTTCCCTCATCCATCTTGTTGCTTTGGGAATATACCGCTGTTCTTGTTTTGGCCCTCAAAGAAATGGCTATCATTCTTCTTGACCATAGTGAGGGTAGATTTTCTTGATAATGACTTTACTTTCTGTATTCTCTGACTATAAAGATGAATGGGAAACTGGGTGGATTTCAGGGTTACTATTTTGCATCAAAACAAAAGTAAGGATGAGCTGGTTTGAATTAAGCAGAAAAAAGATTGAAATTGTTTCAATTCAGAGATACTTTACTTGTATTTGAATGAGCTGAATCATAGGGACCATGTATGAATAAAGGCAAAAGAACCATAGGCTGTCACTGAGTCGCCATCTCCTTGAAAACCAAGCCATTCCTTCAGATTCCTGACGTCACAGCCTCCAAATTTTGTAGTCATTCTAATATAATCTTCAGTGTTCTGCATGGCATAATTCTGTGGTCCTTGGGGTACTTTTTATGTAGGAGTTAGTTTTTTCCCAACATCTATCATTATAAGTCAATTAATTAATCAAGGCATGCTGAGAAAGTGTAAGGCTCATTACTATAGCAAAAGCAATCTAGGAATAAAAGTCAGTTGAATCTTAGCAAGCTAGCATTAATAGAATGGGAAGAGCATTGGATTGGGAATCAGAAAGTCTGGGTTCCAGTCCAGGCTCTGCCCACTGTGTGACAGGACAAATAACTTACCCTCTCTAGGGCTTCAAGATCTAGACCGTCCTCCTCATTTTCTACAGATGAAGAATCTCAGCCCTGGGCTTAGCTTTAAGGTGTAATTGAAAGGCTATCATGAAGGAGATAAATTAAATGTGAAGGAGATAAATTAAATCTGTCTTCCCTGGCTCCAGATAGTAGAACCAGGAGTCATCAGTGACAGTTGCAGAGAGGATTTGGGGCAATTAAGTTTCTCAATGGTTAGAACACTGAAGCTAGAATCAGAAGGAATATCTAAGTTTAAATCCAGCCTCAGATACTTAATGGCTATGGGACCTTGAATAAGTCACTTCCCCTCTGTCTGCCTCAGTTTTACCATCTTTAAAATGGGGATAATAATAGCACCTAACTCCTAGAGGTGTTCTAAGGATCAAATAAACTATTTGTAAAGTGCTTTGCTCAAGTTTTTCTTATTTTGTGATTTCTTATTCTTTTCCTACAGAGTAGAAATTCCCTTCATGTTTCATATGATGCAATCTGGTCTTATCCATGGTCTGGCCTTTTGGTTTGATGTGGCATTCGTTGGATCACTGTATGTATAATAATAATAATAGTATTGATAATAATAATAATACATATTTCTAAAATGTTTTAAAGGTTTCCAGTGTATTTTCCTCACAATACTGACCCATCAAGATAGACAATGCAAGTATTATCTCCATTTTATAATTGAAGAAGCTTAGATTCTGAAAGTCCAGCAATTTGCCTAAAGTCACAGAGCTAGTAAGTGGCAGAGCTCAGACCTCCACCTACTCAAACTCTCAGCTCCAAGACTAGAGCAGTTGCTCTTTCAGCTCTCATTTTTATAGTGCTGTAGGATGCAAAGAACATCTCATTTGATGCTGTCATTTCTAACATTAAAGATTAAAAGTTTTGAAACCAGTGACTTTATGATGGTTGTGATCTGAGAATGTATCCACAGTCCTATTATGCTATAACCAAATCTTTTGACCCTTTTTCTAATATGAGAGGCAGGATAACATATATTGACCTTGAAGTCAAAAAGATCTCTGTTCAAACTCTGACTCTGTCACATACTAGCTTTGTGACCCTGGACAAGTCACTTCTTAGTAATTCCAGGCAATTCTAGAAAACTACAGGTTGTAGAAAAGTTAATGATTGGCATCAGTGAATGATATTTCTATACCTGGAGTTCCCCATACCAATGAAATCATAGATCTGAATTTTCTCCTCAGTAAATACAATTTTGATAACCTGATTTTAATTCCAACTGGTCTTAGTGCAAACTCACATGCCTGGGGATATAAAGTTGCTCACTCTAATGCTCTGGCCACAATTTCTCTGCCACTCTAATGCACAGATTCTAGTTTCCCAGGCCAGAGTCTTTAATTGCAGAAGAAATGTGTATAACTACCTTACAGGGTCATTTTGAGGATCAAAAAAGCATTCCACACAGTGCCTGCATAGAATAAATGCCTGTTCTTTTCCCCTAACTGCTGCTTGTGGCAGAGTATGATGCTTCTGCAGACTTCCTTTTTGGCTAGGATATATTCTTATATCTACCTCTTTAGGTAATTAAGAAAGCTGCCTCCTGGCTTGGATTGCCAGATCTTCATTTATCCTTCCATGTTGGGTAACCCCTCCCAGAAATTAACCCCCCTCCAGTTCCTTAGCTTAGGATGGAGGTAACCCTGGGTTCTCTACATTGCTGCAGTCATGAAAGCAAATAAAGAAGGTTTTTCATTCTTCTTCCCTCACTTTCTCCCACCCCAGTTCCCAAACTGCACTTCTTCCTCTCCTCCAAGCTCCCTCCCATTCTTATTGAAGTATGTTCATTATGCCAGGCCATATTCCCACATATGCAAATATGCACACACCACAAGAACAGTTTATTAAGTACATATCTTAGCCCTAGACTCCTCCGGTTTTTCTGCACAGTTATAGAACAGAAATTTTAAAGCAGGAGAGAATTCAGAGATCCTGTAGCAGTATTGGAAACTCCTTCCTGCAATCCTCAACAGTGGTTACCCAGTCTCCAATTGAAGATCTCCAGGGACTGGGAGTTTGATACTTGCTGGAAGAGTAAAGTTATTTTCCTGTAACTTTCTAGCCACAATGTTTCCCTCCGTCTCACTCTAATGCACAGATTTTCATTTCCCTTGCAAGAACCCTTAATTGCTTATTAAATGTGTGCAGCTACTTATTATAATAGGGTATAGCTTTCCAGTTTAGGACAGCTCTAATCATTCATCTGTTTGAAAACCTGGCCCTTTGTGTTGGATCTGTGCTACCATTTCTGGGTACTGGGGGGAATCTGGAAGATGATGCAGCATAGTGGAAAGAGCACTGAATTAGGAGAAAGAAAACCTAGAGAATTGTATTATTAGGGGCTTAAAAATAGCAATGGCACTGACCTCTTCCAGATCCTGTCTACCTGTCTGAACAATACTGTGGTGATCATTTTGCTCCTTGTTTCATTCTAAAACTACAGGAGTTAAGGGAAGGATCTTAGAATAATAGATCTAGAGTTAAAAGGCCTTACAGACCATCTAGTCTGGTCCCCCACCCCATTTTATGAAAGAGGAAACTGAGACCCCAAAAGGTTAAGCAACTTTCCTGGCTGTGCTACTCACTACCTGACTTTTGGCAAGATGCTTCACCTTTCACTTAACCCTATGATCTTTCTTTTAAAGTAGAGGGGCTTGGGAAAGGGCACATTTCAGCTCCAAATTACAATATAAAGTCCATTCACTCCCAACTGGTAAACTGTACTAAAACAAGCAAGTGGGCTGGATATGAGGTCTCAGGCCAGTTGGTTGACCTCTGCTTTAAATCATAGAATCATAGCTCCATATCTCAGAGAAATTATACAAGCCCTATGGAAGCTCTACCTCCCCATTTTACAGATGAGGAAACTGGGACCCAGAGAAGTAAAATAACTTATCCAGAGTCACGCAGACAAGATTCTATGATTTAAGAATGTGAGGTCAACAACATAACATTCTCATACTCCTTGATTGATGTTTGCTTACATTGTGTTTCCTTTATCTGATATATCATTTGTGTAGACAAGATTTTTCTTGCACAACAATGACAAGTTTGGAAATATGTATACATATATTCGATTTGCCAATATTTTAACATAATTAACATGTAATGGATATCCTGCCATCTAGGGGAGGGGTGGGGAGTTGGGGAAAAAATTTTTAACGGAAAGCCATGTAAGGGTTATTGTTGAAGAATTACCCACACATATGTTATGCAAATAAAATTAAAAAAATAAAATTAAAAAAAAAAGAATGTGAGGTCATCACTCCTACATAAAGGAAAAAGAAGTGACTCTAGGAGTCCAAGCTAGAGAATTGTTGGCTTCTTCTCAGAAAATAGACTAGAATTCCACTGATTCTTTCTTTCTTTTTTGGCTTGACAGGGTCACAGTCTGGCTGTCCACAGCCCCAACAGAGCCCCTGACTCACTGGTATCAGGTGCGCTGCCTCCTTCAGACGCCTCTTTTTGCCAAGGAAGGGGAAACTCTCTCAGGGAAAGTGCTCTTTGTAGCCAATAAGCGGTAAGTAGGCAAGCTCCAGTAGGCAACAAATTTCTACTTTGTTAACGAGGCTGTTGAAGATTGGGGGAGACACCAGAAGCCAGAGGGCCCCGAAAATGACAGCCCTTGGAAGGGGGACAACTTTGGCCTGGGGCAACTGGTTTTCTGTCTCCACTAAGTCTGCAGAGTAGAATTTCACTCTTGGACAGAAAAGAAGAGGACTTCAGACAGCTAGGAGGGCAGACTTTTCCACTGCACTGAGGAAGAAGAAAGAAACCTACCACTTCATCATTCTTCTGCCAAATGATTTAACAAGTCTAAAAAAAAGGAAGACAAAAAACAGTACAGCCAGATACCTGTACCTAGCCACACACCATAAAATTTAGTATAACAAAATAGATTTTCATTACAGGGAAAAGTCATTGCTTTGACAGCACATAATTTGTTTGGCTGCTTCATTATGCTAATGGAGTTAATGAAGCTTCTGCATTTTTAATTATCTTGATTTGTCCTTTAAAAAAATTTTTAGTAAACTTCTGTATTTCCACTTTGTAGTCATAATCAGAGAGTTTGATTTGATCTTCTCCCTAAGAGTATTTCCTAGAAAGGAGAGAGATACAGCAGGACTGGTTTTAGGTCTTTATTATCCTTCCAGGTAGGCATAAATGTATAGAAAAAATTGTCTGCAGGATTTGTAACTACAGACCATCTTAGTGATCAACTTGTCAAATCAAGAAAATGAAGGTCCAGACCTGAAAAGTCATTTACCCGAAGTCACCCAAAATCACAACATAGTATTTTTACCTTTTGTTGCCGTTGTTGTTTACTTGCTTGTTTTTTTTTCCCCTTTTGATCTAATTTTTCTTGTGCAGTATGATAAGTGTGAGGAAATATTTAGAAGAATTGCATATGTTTAACCTGTATTGTATTACCTGCTCTCTAGGGCAGGGAGGGAGAAAAATTTGGAACACAAGGTTTTGCAAGGGTTAATGTTGAAAACTATCTGTGCATGTGTTTTGAAAAATAAAAAGCTAATATTAAAAAAAACAGTCACCCCAAGCTAAAATTTGAACCCAGAGTCTTTGACTCTTGAGCCAGTATTTTTCCCACTATGCCATACAGCCGCTATAACAGTACTATCACTTCTTAAGGATATGGCTTATGAAAAATTGATTCATTAAGTAGATAATTATTTTTCCTGTCCTCAATCTTATAAGCCAATGGATAGAATCAGAGGTGTGCTAGTAAATGTTTAACAACTGGCTAAAGGGGTTATTTTGAAAAATTTTAAAAAACATTTTAAGTCACCCCCAGCCAGAATTTGAACCCAGTGTCTTTGACTCTTGAGCCAGTACTTTTACTACTATTCCACAGTCATTTCTTATGAGCATGACTTAGAAAAATTTGATTCATTAAGGAGATAATTATTTTTCCTGTCCTCAGTCTTATGAGTCAATGGATCAAATCAGAGGTGTGTTGGTAAATGTTTAACAACTGGCTAGAGGGGTAGGAAATGGGACTCACTTTTAAGTTTAATCTATATTGTTAACACTTTCTTAAGTTCATACAGTCAACAAAATTCTAAATCAATTCCTGATTTATATTTAAGGAGTGTAAATGCTTACAGTGAAAATTTAAGTATTAGCTCCAGTTCAGGCTGGTTTGTTCCAAGATGCCTTTGGAGATCTGTAACTTACCAAATAATTGGTTTGTTTTATTCTGAAGTCTTAGAAGGAATTTGATACTACCTTTTAAACAGATAGGTGATGCAATGGCTGCAGAACTGAGAATGAAGTCAGTAAATCTTGAGTTTAAATAGTTTCAGATACTTACTAGTTATGTAACCCCAGGCAAGTCACTTTACCTCAATCTACTTCAATTTTCTCACCTATAAAACAAGAATGACAATAAAAAAGAAATCTACTTCCCAAGATCAAATTAGATAGTATATGTAAAGCACTTAGCATAGTATCTGGCACAGAGTAATAAATGCTTGTTTTCTTCCCTCTTTTAAAAAGTGGCTCCTCTTCGGGGTGAGGGGTGGAGGGGCGTTGTTCTGGAATTTTTTGGTTGGCTTTTTTCTTTGTTTTTTAAGATGGTAGCATCACTACATTTAACAAGAAAACCAAATCATGATTTTGTAGTTGAGAGTGAAGCCTTCTCCTCTGGTTCCTCCTTCCAGCATTAAGGTATCCCTGGAGTCTTCCTTTTTTGCATAAGGTCACAAATTCCTACCCAGCTAGACAGTCCTCCTGTATATCTGGTGACAGACTATATTTTTGTCATCTGAGGTCCAGCCTAACTAATGAGTTAGTTACTAAAAGACTCTTCCCCTCAATACTTTTCTCTTTATGTCCTGATCTAATTAGAAGAGGGCTTAATCTGGAGAATCTGTGCTCTATGAATAGATTTCAGGGGGAATTTGGATAGAGAAAAAATTGCAACTTTATTTTTACTGGCTTCTAAATGAAATTTAGCATTTCTTTCAGTTGTTTAAAAATATTCTGAGACAAGATTGATAGGTTTCATCCACTTGCACAAGGGATCTACCACACACACACACACACACACACACACACACACAAATAATCCTATTCTAGAATTATCAACAAAAGTTGAAAGAAAACTCGGAAGCAAGTAGACCTGTCCAAGATAGGAATAAGCTTCTTTGGAGAGAGTGGGCTCTCCCTCACTGGATGTCTTAAAGAAGAGGCTAAATGATCACTTGTCGGTTATCCTATGACAAGGATTTTTTCCCAGGTATAGTGTAGATTAGATGATCTTCCAACATGGAAATTCTATGATTTGTTAATGAGAACCACAGTTCAAAGTCTAGTTTTTCCTTTGAGCCTTATTTAAAGCCTTTTCTTACATTTAATGATTGATATCTTAGAAAATTAATTTTTTTTAGATCTGAGTCATGTTTCTAACTTGAGAAAAAGAAACTAATTTTAAGCCTCTCATGGTTTCCACTTTTTTCATTTGGACAAAAGAGCTATCTGGAATCTAAAGTGTTTTCTAGAAAGGTTTCTAAGAACAGTCTTAGTAACAATTACATTTCTATAGTGCCTTATAGTATACAAAATAATTTATTCACAATAACCCTGTTAAATAGGTAACATAAGCACTATTATTGCTCTCATCATATAGAAGAGAAACTTGAACCTGAGAGAAGTAAACTGATTTGTCCATAACTGGGTACCTAGAAGGTATCCCTTCCAACTCCTAATCCTATCATTCTAAATTGCAAAGATAGCTTTTTGATTAATAATTTTCTAACTGTCCCAAAGTAGAATCACCTGTATCAGAGAAAATCACCCCCTATCACTGAAGGCTTTCAAATATAGCTTGACTGATCACTAGTTACTGGCAGTGTTGTTGAGGAGATTCCTGTTCAAGTACTAGTTAACTGGATGACACCTGAGGTCTCTTCCAAAATTGAGATTTTGTGATTCTATAAATGAGACAGGGGCAACTAGGTGGCATAATGGATAGAGCACCAGCCCTGAAGTCAGGAAGACCTGAGTTCAAATCTGGTCTCAGACACAACATTCCCTAGCTGTGTGACCCTGGGCAAGTCACTTAACCTCACTTGCCTCAGCAAAAAGCAAAAAAAAAAAAAAAAAAGATAGAGTGGTGTCATCAAAAAAGTGTGAGGGTGATAGAAGACTTTGGTTCAAGTTCTTACTCTTCTGTCACTTAATTTGGAACGAATAATTTATCTTCCCTATATTTTTCTTATCTTTAAGATGGTGAAGAGGAAGATTAACCCTTTGATTCAGTGATATCAGTATGAGACCTATGCCACAAAGAGAACAATGACAGAAAAAAGATCCATATGTATAATATTACTTATAGAAGCTCTTTTTTTTGTCAACAAACTAGAAATTAAGGGAGTATCCATCCATTAGGAAATGGGTGAGCAGATGATTGTCTATAATGGGATATACTGTTGTGCTGTAAGAAGTAATAGGGGGAGCTTCAGAAAAACCTGGGAAGACTTGTATGAACTTATGCAATGAGTACAACCAAGAGAAAAATAACAAAGACAAACTTTTGAAGAATTAAGAACTCCAATCAACACAATGACTAACCATATTCCAGAAGATCATTAATGAAACATGCTATCCAACTCAGTATACAGAAATGATGGACTTAGGGCAGAGAATGAGAAATTTTTTTAGAATTTTTTTCTTTACTATATGTTTTGTTACAAGGAATTTTTTTCCCTTTTTTCAATAAGGGGGCAAGGGAATAAGAGAAAATAGGTATTTTTGTTAGTTGAAAAAGAATTTTTTAAAATGAAGAATATTGGTTTAGATCTCTAATATCTCTTTTCAGCCCTGACATTCTGTGATTCTATGATTCATTTAGACAGGTCCTGACATAATATTCCTGGATTTTTCAGACAGTTACATGAAATAGTCTCAGCACCCCCAATTAAGCAGGAAGGGGGCAGATAGAGATGTCAAATATTTTCATTTAGCACCTTGAAAATGCCACTCTCAGCAAAGGAACTGTAAAGACTGATTATAAGTTAATGTGTTTCTTTTTTTCTTTTTTCGTATTACAGACAGAGTTATGACATTCAGATTGTGGCCATAGTGAACCAAACAGGCTTCAAGTCGGGTAATATTCTTGATTTAAAGAACCCATTTTTTAGGTAAGAAATCCTTTGCTATTTAAAATGTAAGTGAAATATATAATCTTGTTTGATCAGCAGCACAGAAAACTGACACAACTCTAAGCCACTAAAAGGAAGGGAAAAATCTATCAGTAGTTGGAAATTTTTTAAATGGATTCTATAGATAAGTACTGGATTTGGGGTGAGAGATCCTAGATTCTTATATAGGCTGTGCTATTTATTAGTAGTGTGACTCTATCCAAGCTAATTCCTTTCTCTCAGCCTCAGTTTTCTCATTTGTAAAATGTAAAGAGGTTAGACTAGATGATTTCTAAGGTCCTTCCTTACTAATTCTATCAGTCAATGAATTTGTATGATGAAATGGTACATCAGAAAATAGATAAATTAGAGTCAAAATCTAGGTTCTGGTCTTTTAATTATTTTCATAAACTTGACAGCTCACTTACCCTTTCTGGGTCTGTTTTCTCAAATGTAAAGTAAGAGAGTTGGACTCTGTTATCCCTAAGTTCTCTTCCAGCCCCAGAATTCTGTGAGATGGAGACCTTTAGTGGAAAGAGCAAGGGTATTGGGCTTGTAAAATCTATGTTTGAATCTCAGTTCTCCAATTTATTATAATCAGGTAAAGCCAGAAAGGGCATCCAATCTGACCATTTCATTTTAGAGATAAGAAACTAATAAGTGAAGTGACTTTCCCCAACTCACATATATAGTAAGTGGCCAAGATGAGATCAAAATCATTGGTCCCCAACCAGTACTATTCCCACAATATCCCACTGCCTCTCCCAGCTCTGTAATTGGGAACAAGACATTTAATCTCTCAGCCTCAGTTTTCTCATTTGCAAAATGAGAATAAAAGTAATTGCTCTATTTTCCTGAGTAGAGTGTTATGAATCTCAAATGAGAAATTGTATATAAAACATGATAAATCTTATTAATATAAATTAGTGTTAATATTTCTTACCTTATAATCTCTTTAAATCGCATGTTCTTCTAAAGCATTTAAAATTTGAATCCATTTCAATGCAAGTTGTCAGAAACATGTCTGTTTTGTACAGTGAGTTATACCAATTCGTTTCAGTGACATGAATATAACATTAATTTCTTTTAAATTTCCAGTAGCTTCTATACTTTCTACAACTCTTCAAAACAAGATAATGTAAAAACCAACAATAGAAATGTGCTGCTAATTAAATGAATGATTATCATCAATTTGGACTTCTTTATTAAAAATTTAAGTCTCTACTTGTTTATAATTTATTTGGAAGGCTTATAATCCAACTGTCTTAGGCATTTGTGATACTAGAAAAAATATTAAGAGGGGAGGAAATTCAAGAAACTAAACTTTAAAATCCATTTTCAGAAATGGCAAAATAAAAATACATTTTTTTTCCATAGAACTGAAAACTTTTAAAAAGTACTTCCCATCTTAGCAACCCTGTGAGGTAGGTAATATATGTTTTAGGCTCCATCTTTTAGATAAAGTCAGGTTCAGAGGTATATAAGAGTCATACAACTTATAAGTGTCAGAACAAGTATTTGAATCCAAGTCTCGCCTTATTTGAGTTGTGGGCTCATTTCGTCTCTCCATAGTACCTATCCAGTGCCCACAAACCCAAGAACAAGCTATTTGAGCAAATAATTTCATAGAAAAAATATGAGTCCTTGTAATGCATTGTTAGTCTTAAGTTTAAATTAGTCTTTTATTTTTCTTTTAATCTGTTTCATGGGGTTACCAATGCTCAGTGGCCAGCCTTCAGATGATGTCCTCTCCCCGTGCTTAGTTGGTCTAGATAATAAATACGTACAATAGGACAAGCATCCTTTGAAGCACTTCTAGCTTAATAGGACCAGCTAGAGGTTTTGTAACCCTGGCATAGCTTTCAAAAATTCAGGAACACCCCCATACTACCCAAGGTAGTAGAAGACTAGAAGGTCTTATGTCTTTCATTCTCAGAGAAAAGAATAATAATTTGGATACCAGAGGGAAGAAACAATGAGAGGATATGTGTGTGTATGTGTACTCATGTGAGCATATGCTGGCACAGGCACCTGTAGCCATACATCCTCGGGGACATTATGATCTGACCAAGACCATGTTTTACATCCTATCTAACATTACAAGAGAATCAGCCCAGTGTGAACATCTTGTCATATGTCTTTTCCCACAGCATATATCCCCCTTCCCACCTTTCCACCACTTGACATTGCTCTGAGAATAATAACCAAATCATTGCTACCATTGCTACTGGGAAAGATGATATCTACTGCCCTATGGCTCCACTCAAAATTTCTGTGATTTACAAGGTTCAGAGTTCTTAATCTGGGGTCTCTGAACTTGTCCTTTTAATATTTTGACAACTACATTTCAATTAATTTATTTCCTTTGTAATCCTACGCACTTTACTTTACACATTTGAAAATTATTTAGAGACAATGTCCATAGTTTTCACCAGACTGCTAAAGGGAGCCATGATACACAAAAGATTAAGTATCTTTGACCTACACAAAAACTCCCTTCTCTAGTCACTCCTTACACACACACATAAATATGTATATACGTATATATATATATATATAGAGAGAGAGAGAGAGAAATGCAAGATATCTATATCTATATATGCATATATATAATGCATATATATCTATATATGCATTTCTCTAATTAAAATGTAAGCTCCTTAGGGGCAGAGACTGTGCCATTTTTTAATTGTATCTCCAATGCCAACCACACTGCCCATAGCAAGTGTTTAATAAATAATTATTATACATGAGCTAGCCAGCAAAATGCCAACTATCAGAAAACTGTTCTAAGGATATTGTGAAAAGGAGTTTAGCCATTATAGCAGAGTTAACTTCATCATGGCTCAAATCACAGCTAAGAGTGTCAGTGTCCAAATTGCCAGGATTTTGAGGCAGCAATAAATTAGAGGTCTTATTCTGTTGTTCCCTTTACACCTTGATACTCAGCGGTAGCAGGTCTGCTTGCAGACAAACTATGATACATGCTGAGCTTTCAATTTCCAGTAATTAACAGTAAACTGATGGGGATGCTTAGCTATCAGCTTGATTCAATTCAAATCAAGTCAACAAGCACTTATTAAGTGCCTAATATGTGCCAGACATTCTGCTAAGTTCTGGGAATTCAAAGAAAGGCAAAACAAACAAAAAAAAAAAAAAAACCTGCTTCCAAGGAGGTCACAATTTAATGGTGAAGACAACATGCAAACAACTATGTATGAACAAGATATATACAGGATATATTGGAGGTAGTATCAGGAGGAAACTGGCATTAAGTAAGACATAGAAAGGCTTCTTGCAGAAAGTGAGATTTTAGCTGTGACTTGAAGGAAGCCAGCATATGGGTCCGAAGAGAAAAAAACCGTCCCAGGAATGGAAGCCAGTGAAAATCAGAATTAGGATATGTAATGTCTTGGATAAGGAACAACAAAAAGAATGAACGCAGAGTATGTGGAGGGGAGTAAGGTATAAGAAATCAGGAAAGATATGAAGGGGTCAGATTATAAAGGGTTTTTAAAGCCAAAACAAACAGAGGATGGGAAATTTGATCCTATAGGGAACAGGGAGCCATTAAAGTTATTGAATGGGAAGTGAGGATTGTCATGGAAAGACCTGTTACTTTAGAAAGATTATTTTGGCTAAATGGAGGAGAGGCTGGAATAAGGAAAGAAGCCACCCAACAAAAGGCTTTTATAATAGTTCAAGTGTAAGATAATGAGAGCCAGGACCACGACCGACACAGTGAGTGAGGAGAGAAGGGGATTATATACTTGATGTTGTAAAGGGGGAATCAATAGGATTTACAAATTAGATGTAGTCATTGAAAGAGTAAGGAGTTGATTGTGTCAGTGAAGTTACAAGCCTGGGTGATTTTTGGGCCCAGTAATAGGGAAGTTAGAAAAAGGGAAGGGTTTAGAGTAAAGGACAATGAATTCAATTTTGAATATATTAAAAATTGAAGATGTATTTAAGAACATTATTTCAGAAAGTACAGTAGGTAGTTGGAAATGGAAGACTGAAAGTCAGAGGAAGATTGTTGTTGAGTAGCATTTGACTCTTCATGACTCCATTTTAAACATTTTCTTAGCAGATACTGAAGTGGTTTGCCATTTCCTTCTCCCATTTTCTCATTTTATAAAAGAGGAAACTGTGGCAAACATGAGTTAAGTGACTTGCCCAGGGTCACAAACTGGTAAGTGTCTGAGGCTGTATTTGAACTCAGGAAGATGTTGATTCCAAGCCCAGTGCTCTATCCACTCACTGTTCCACTTCCAGGGCTCTGACAGAGCCCTGGGGGACACTCATGGTTAGTAGGTACAAGTGAAATAAAAATCCATTGTAGAGACAGAGACAAGATCCAAGCAGAGAGAGACAGAGACAGAGAAAGGCCCACAGAGAGAACAAAATTCCTGTCTTGGAATTATAGACATTTTAGCTATCCCTATTTCCTTACCTGCCTAGGCAAGAGAGCTGAATATAGCAGTGGATTAGATTGATAATCAAAAGGAAAAGGATCAATTCCCAGTTTCCCCTATTTACTAACTGTGTGACTTTAGGCAAGCCACCTGACTGCTGGGGAAGTCAGTTTCTTAATCTGTAAAATGGGATCAAGGGTAAGGGAAGGCTGTAGACTAGATGATCTCTAATTTTAGATATAGACTAGATGTCCCTTCTAACTTTAAGCCCAAAGACTATCACTCAACTCTTGTCTTACCACTGCTACAGATTCTTTGAAAGTTCTTGTTCCAAGAACATACACACAAGTTAAATCAAAGCAACTGGCATTTATTAAGCACTTACTGTGTGCCTTACACTGTGCTAAGGGTGGAGAATACAAATCAAAGCAAAAAGACAGTTCTGCCCTCAGGGAATTTACTTTCTAAGGAGGGGAGATTACAATTGAAAGAAAACTGAAAAGCAGCAGGGGTAGTTGGGAGAGATTACTTCCTAGGTTTGCCTGCACTGATCAGTGCAAGAGGAAATCTGCAAAGTTGGGAGCAGAAGGCAGAGAACAATTATGAAATGAACCAAATAAATGATGCATTATTTTGCTTAAGAGACCCTAGGGATCCTGAAATTCAACATTACTACAGACTCAGCCTCTTAAAAAATATCTTCCCTCTATTTAGGCATCCTCAGATGGCCCTCCAGGCACCAGAAACTGTCAATTCATATTAACTTCCTTCTGTGGAAGACTAGGTGGTGGTAGGCAGGTAGGCCCTTTGTTAGAGATACCTGGGCACAAAGAAACCTTATCAGATTTCTCAAATAAAATCCCAGTTGTATGAACTCAGTCACATCACATACATTATAAAAAAAAATCTTAATTCTGTGGGAAAATAAATCTGCATTTCAAAATTCAACCTTCACACCTTTTACAGGTGGCTAAGTATTATAATAGTAGGCTTGAAGTCAGGAAGATCCGAATTCAAATCCAGCCTCAGTTACCTACTAGCAAATCACTTAACCTCTGTTTGCTTCAGTTTACCTTATTTGTAAAATGGAGATGCATCTACCTCACAAGGCTATTGGCAGCTAGTAGCAGATATCTAGATAGAATACTGGGCCTGGACTCAGGAAGACAATCTGAACTCAGACACTTTACTAGCTATGTGACCCTGAGTGAATCCCTTAGCCCTTTTTGCCTCAGTTTCCTCATCTGTAAAATGAGCTAGAAAAGGAAATAGCAAATTACTTCAGTATCTTTGCCAAGAAGACCCCAAATGAAGTTACAAATAGTTGGACATGACTGAAAAAGACTGAACAACACAGCAACACAAGGTTGCTATGAAAATCAAATGAGATAGCACATGTAAAAGTACTATACAAAATGTGATGCACTAGCTAAATGCTCACTATCATCATTATCATCATTATTATTATTTTAAAATTAAATAAGTAAGAAACAGCTATGGGAGTACCTATAGTACTGCCTATTGAAATAAATTAATAGTGAGCTTATAATTTGAAAGGCCTTTAAAGACAGTTGGCTTGGAGCTCAGGTCCATGGGAGGTTTTGACTGCATTCTGGCAGCTTCATTGTGATTCATATCCGTGAAAATCAAAGCTTTTTCTAGGATTTTTGAAAATGGTTTTCTTTTTTACACAGGGTTACCAGCAGGGATTAGGTTGGCCAGTCTTTTATGATATTAACAATAACTTACATTTCTGTAGCATTTTAAAACTAACAAAAGTGCTTCTCCCTGCAGATCCCTGTAAGGTTATATAGTATAAGTAATAGTATTTCCATTTGGTGAGTAAGGAAACTGAAACTTAAGTGATTTTATTGAGATCATGGGGCTAATAAATGAAAGAGCTAGAACTTTGATGTAAATTTCCCACTTCTTACATCCATTTTTCTTTTCATTACATTGTACTGTCTCCTTATGGTTAATCAGCCAACAAGTATTTATTAAATACTTTCCCCAAATGCCAGGCAGTATGCTAAGCACTTAGGATACAATGAAAGGCAAAAGCAGCTGCTGCCTTCAAGAGTTTGTATTTTAATAAAGGAAACATTATGCAAATAACTGTGTACAAACAAAATATGTACAGTGAAAATAAAAGTGACCTCAGAGAGAAAGCACTGGCAGTGAGGAAAACCAGGAAAAGCATCCTGTGGGTGAAGGTGAGGTATACCTGAGTTGTAAAGGAAGCAAGGAGGTAGGACTGGGGAGGGAAAACATTCCAGATATGGGGCCAAAAGATGAAGCATCGGGGGATAAGGAACAGTATAGCCATATTGTATACTCTATGAATGGGAGTTAAGTAAAAAGACCGGAAGGATAAGAAGGAGCCAAATGGTAAAAGGTGTTCCTTGTCAGAGGACTTTACATTTCATCCTGGAATTGCTGGAATTAATAGAGTAGCTAAGTAGTGTAGTAAATAGAGCATCAGGCCTAGAATCAGGAAGATTTAAATCTGGACTCAGACACTTTACTAGCTGTGTGGCCATGTCCAAGTCAGTTAACCCTGCTTGCCTTGGCTTCCTCATCTGTAAGATGAGCTGGAGAAGGAAATGGCAAAACACTCTAGTATCTTTGCCAAGAAAACTCCAAAAGGGGTTACAAAGAATTGGACACAACTGAAGTGACTGAACACCAATATTAGAATTTAGAGAGTAAGACAGGAAGGCAGTGACATGGTCACTTTGATAGCTGAATGGAGGAAGAATGGGGAGATCCACCAGAAGGTTATTGCAGGTAGGTATCCAGGTGATATATACCTCATACACCAGGGAGGCAGCTATATGACTATGGAGAAGAGGCCATTTATATTCAAGAGATGTTGTGAGGGTAGAAATGATAACCGATTGGATTTAGGACAAGACCTAGAGAGATCTGAAAATGAAAACGGACTTGCCCAAGATCATACAGATCTCACAACTGAGATTTAAACCCAAGATTTGAATTCAGTGCTATTCCAGCAACAGCAGGGCACAGCCTCACCTCTTTATTATCATGACACCTAACGGGCTCTTTTTGTGGTAACACTTTATTAACCATGATTTGGGGCTCCTTCATTCATTTCCTGAGAGGCATTAATTTCTTATATAATTATTCTCCATTGGGCAAACCCTGTTCTCCACTTTCCATTTTAGGTATGCGTAGAAAACAGCGTAAAATGAGCCAAAAGGCACAACTGAGACTTCTGGGAGTCGAGCTGGCTGGGAGACTGACATTCCTTCCTCCGTGGACTCCTGTGACATCACTTCACGTTGCTGTGTTAACTGTATATGTTCCAACCCTGGATTTTATGTCAGTTACATAATGAAGAAATATCCTTGTTTTTAGGTCCATTTTCTAAGATCTCAGACTCGGGTCTGGGGGTTTCTTTGGGCCCACACCTAATACAGTGCACTTTGAGGGATGGCTCTTAAGAGCTTTATTGAAATGGTTCTAAACTCACACTTCTACCCTTTCTCCTTATTTTTCTTTCTTTCTTTTTTTTTTTTTTGGTAAAACTGACAATTATTTCTATACTTTTTGGAAGCATAGTCTTCTCTTAAAATAAAAATAATAAAACAAAACAAAAGCCCTACCTCATGTTTTTACATATATACATGCACACAAACACACATGAAATAGCAAAAAAATTTAAGAATTGACATATAAGTTACTTATTTAAAATCATGCACTGCATCCTTTTTCCTTCCTATTTTCAGTATGTCAGGAGCTTGTCCTATTGCTCAGCAATGTGTTAAAAATGTGTTAGAATATTTTTGCCAGATTCATTTAATTGAATACCCTGATGTCAAAAAATATTCCTCATCATTTGCCAATCTGCTGACTATGTGGTTAAGAAAATAAATATATAACCTTTGTAAGCCCTCTTAAGTTTACAATAAAAATTTACAACATATGCTCCTAATGAGGACTTTCTATTTATTTTAAGACACTTGTATGTCGGATGTCAAGCTATGATGAAGGATATGGTTTCTTGAGAGCAGAATTCTCCCTTGAGCCAAACAATCATTATAAAAATGGATTCCATGTCAAGTGTAATACCTTCTAATGAAGCCCAGATTGCAATCTTCTCCTGCTGAGTCCCAAATGGGAGCAAGCACTAAGTTGGGCAAAACAGTGGAGGGGAAAGGACATTGGACCAGAAGCCAAAAAACTGAATCCTGGCTTTGCCAGTAACTAACTTTGTGACCTAGAACAAGGCATTTCCTTTCTGTTCACATCTTGGTCCTTATCTATAAAATTAGAGAATTGGTTTAATGTTCTCTGAGATCCTTCAGGCTCTGATAATCTAGGAATCTGCCATTGTTCTCATCCTCAATCTCTTAATCAGTAAGGATTTAGTAAACTCTCTGGTATAAATACAGACACCCTAGCAGAGTTCTGATTACTCCACCTGCCTGGGAATGTAGAGAGTCTTAAAAATCCAAGTTTTCTCTCAACCAGTATTTATTAAGGTTCTATTATATGTCAGGCACTAGGAATACAAAAACAAAGAAGAAATAAAGATGGAAAACACACAAAAAATGAGTTCTCAAGGAATTTAGATTCTTCCGGGAGAAACAATATCTACATGTAGAAGCATATGCAAAATTATGGCATGTAATAATTATTGCACAGTTACTGAGCATTTCAGGCAGCCTATAACAAGGTTGCATGAGACAACCTAGGTATGTCCCCACTAGCTTTGTGGAATGATGTGAGCTGAGTATAACCTGGAGGGCTGTCTCTCATAGGAGCTATCCATCTGCAGCTTAAAAATCAGATCCCCAAGTGTCTGGATGCCCCCCATCTCTGGCTAAGCTTCTGATGTCCCCCACCCAGAAAGCAGGTTATAGTCTTATCTATCCATTACAAGTGATCCAGGTTCATCCTTTCATTCCTCTCCTCTCCTGGAGCCCCATGGGTGTCTCAAATGCCTTCCCTTGTGTAGGTCAAAATGCGCTGGACCACTTTTGCTTTTAGCATGTTGCTTTATTTTCTTCTCCCATGAAAATTTCTTCACTTCAAATAAACAGCTTTAGCAGTTAGGCACAAATTCACAATTGTGGGTTCACAAAGGTCTTTCCTCACAAGAACCCCTGTGCAGATAAAGTAAGAATTATCCTCCTTGTCAGTGTTTGGAATCTGAGACAAAAAACAGATTGTGACTTGCCTGGAGACACATAACTAGTACATTGCAGGGAGGGGGTTTGAACCCACTTCTGACTTTTCCAAGTCCAACACTTTTCTCACTATACCATTCCGCCTCTAGCTAGGATTAAAAGTTGCTGAGACTGATGAGGCTCCAAAAGACCAACTGAGAAGTCACTTGCAAATGCTATTTATAATTCAACTTTCTCATTTAATGAAGCCTATTAGCATACTACCAGAACTCTCTAAGATCTTTATATATTTATATAATACTTGATTCAACCAAATCTTTTAAATTTTCAAGTAGATTAATATCTCAATTTATTGAGGTTTCATACAATTCTTTTGTTCTTTGGGGAATATATTTTGAAAATCTTCTCTTCTGCCCCCCATTCTCAGAAGCTAATAACCTTTACAGAGCAAAATTAAGAGGAACAGAGTCCCCTTGACTATAGTCCATTCAATTCTATTTTAAAAGTTTGTGCTAAATATCTTCTTGTAGGAGAATAAATTGAGAAGGTAGATTTGGAGGTTTGGAACTTGTAATGAAGGCCAGAGATTGAAATTTGGGAGGAGGAAATAAAAAAAAAGAAACAGAAAAGAAGGAGAAAGAAGAAGGTTGATAATATAAGGGAAAAGAAATTTGTTATACTTGCCATCAAGTTGCTAAGGAAGTGAGAAGACAAACACTCAAGTTGAATGCCTCCCATTTGTTCCAGGGAGGTGGCCATATGAGCTATTAGCAAAAATGACCACAGCCTGAGAATCTTATTTCCAGAAAGTTTGGAGAGGAAGGAGAATTTTACAGTGACCTTCAAAGCATATGACGTTTATCTTTGTTAAATCCAGAAAATTACTAGTGGCAATGATTGTTGTTGTTTAGTTATGTCCAACTCTTCATGACCCCTTAAGGGTTTTCTTGGCAAAGATACTGAATGATTTGCCATTTCCTTCTCCAGCTCATTTTACAGATGAGGAAACTAAATCAAACAGAGTTAAATGACTTGGCCAAAGTCACACAGCTAGTAAGTGGATGAGATCAGATTTGAACTCACAAAGAATTTTACTGACTCCAGAACTAATATTCTATCCACTCTGCCACCTACCTACTTAGACAATTACCACCTCTGCTCAAAAGCCCTTTAAAACACACACACTTTCTACATAGAAAGAGAGGGATAAAAAAATATGAAGAGACAAGTAGGAATCTTGACCCATGCCCTTAGGGGATGGACTTGGCAGTGCCAGAGCTCTGTTCTCCACCTATCCTTCATTTTTGTCCTGCATATCCCTCGCTCAGATCTAGCCTCCCATACTCTAATGGTAATTAAGACTGCTTTTTAAAGACCTAACCACCTTTTCATCCACTACTCATCCACCATGGTGTCCCCTCACCTATCTCTCACCTCCAAGTAGCAGCCATATCCCAGTAAAATCATCTCGGTAGACAGACTAAACCAGGTTGAGAGTACTCAAGAGACCATAAGCCTGTCAATGAATCAGGGGGATGTGAAGACTTTCCCAGATGGAATAGGCAGAGGAGAATACTTTGGTCCAATGGTCATAGAGGTAGCTTAGAATGGAATGCTTAGAGTTTGGTCCGATATGAGATGTCCCAAGGTCATCCACTGCATCCCGGACACTAAGAGTCATCCTGATTTTCGTCTGGTCGTTGGATTTGTATAGTTCTGAAGAGAGAGGCTAACAACTTGATGCAAATCTGTCTCACTTAAGTCAAATTCATGCACAAATCTAGACTTCACCTTGTGATGTCACTGGTGCTATTCAAAAACCAAAGGCAAACAACAAGGGGGTTGGAAGAATGTGACACAAAGAAAGGGAATAAGGACCAGCTGAATAATTGGAGACAAGCAAGAAAGGACTCCCTGAATAAAAGAGCTTGACCTTCTAGGGAAGAAGCTGCTACTTACCTATCTTTCAAGGAATGATGATAGAAAATCAATAGGTGCTGTCAGGTGAAAGGTCATGGAAAAAGGACAGCAGTAGTGATGGAGGAACCCCTGTGGAGAAGTGGGATTTTAGAATTAGAAAGAACCTTCAAGGTCATTTTCATTGTGTAGATGAAGAAATACCACTTAATATTCCCAGGCTTTTGGTTGAAAAATTAGCAGTTTAAACCTCCTAATGGCTTCTAAAGGTCATTTGAGCTCTAGATCTATGATCCTGTAAGGCTGGCAAAGAAAACAAAGGATAAAGAAAAATTATTTGGGGAAAGATTGGGGGAAAGAAAAAGGATCAAAGAAGGGATGGGATCATTGATTGGGTGGATTAGACCATGATAATAAATAGGAAAAAGGCAAACCTGCCGAACTCTTGTTGTGCTTTTATCATCTCTGCCAAGAAAAATTACCTTTGAATAAAAAAGAGACCAGAAATGGAAACTAGAGAGTTAAAACCTAAGATCGGGGAGGATGATGAGGGCATCTATTGTTGTTGTTTAGTTGTTTTTTTGTTGTATCTGATTCTGTAACTCCCTTTAGGGTTTTCTTGGCAACACTGGAGTACTTTGCTATTTCCTTCTCTTTTACAGATGAGGAAACTGAGGCAAATGGGTTAAGTGACTTGTTCAAGGTATCTGAGTCCAGATTTCAACTCAGGCCTTCCAGGCTCAATGATCTATCCACTGTACCACCTACACAAACTACATCCCAGAATCCTAAAACCATTGGCAGATGTGATTGCTGGGTCTCTGCTTTGAAAGAATGTGGAGAAAGAAAGAGATGCTGTAGAATACATTCAACAGTCTTTGATATTCTGGTCCTCTTCATTTCCCACCAGATTACACCCCTCTGGATTTCTCCATCATGCTCCCAAGTCACCCTGATTACTATGGGTACCTTCTCTTCCCCCCTCCTCCCTACCCATCTCTTCCTTTGTTAAAGTCTTTTTTTATATGTTATCTTCCCCATTAGAATGTAAGCACTTTGAGTACAGGAGCTATCTTTCTTTTTCTTGTATTTCTCCTGACACACGATAAGTTGACTGATTGACTAATGCTATTCTAATGGAAAAGATGGAAAGATGTTATCTGAATTATTCTGAATGGACAGAACCAAAGAGTGGTTATCCACAGCCCAGTTTGGAAAGAAGGACTACTAATACATCTCAAAGTGGAATGCTCTTCCTTGAGAGATTGTGGGTTTCTTTCCAGGGGAATTAATTAAGCAAAGATTAGATGAGCATTTACTGTTTATGTTGTAGAGTGCATTATCTTTCAAGTATGGCCTCTGAGGTCTCTTCCCATTCAAAGTCTCTCTGTGTTTTTATGTTTAAGTGCCAACCTAAGAACAAAACCTGACTCCTCATGACAACGAGATTACAAAGACTGGTTTTAAAATGAATGAAACCAAAGCATTTATATCTGGGGGAGGGAAAAGGGGAAGAGAAGAGAGTAGTATATAATTACTTGTGTGAGGTTTTGCAATAAGGAAGACAAGGTAGACTAGTTAAGTAGTTCACTTGCTCCTATAAGAAATCTTCCCTAATTCTTATACTTCTTCCAAGCTAGTCACGACCTTCCCCCTTAAGACTGACATAGCCCTTTGGTTTGCACCTCCCTAGTGCACCTATTATGTATCATGTTTATTATAGTAAGCTTCATTGATGTGTGATTTCCCGGACTCAATTGTAAATTTTAAGAGGCTAGAGATCCTTCTTATCAAATCTTTGTATCTCTCACCAAGACCAAGCACAGTGTTCAGTACATGACTGCCTGGTGCTTACTATTGGTTTGTTGTTATGGGTGAAGGTTGTTTTTCATCATGGAAATGATGTGGGAGCCCTAGAATTTGCAGATGTTTGATTTAAGGATAATATCCTGAGGGTTTGATTGTTTTTATTCCTCATCTACTTGATTTTAAGGGTCAGCAGATGGTTATGCTCAGACTAGTCAGAAAATTCATTTTTACATTGATTTAAGAATCTAAATTAATTGAGAGAAACTTGTCTTGCCATGCAAAGTAGCATGAAATCACACATTAGCATATTCAATAAAAAGGACAAAATTTATTAAATGGTTATTGTACTGCTCTCTGGATCCTTTATTAGCAAAATTAATGTCATATTTTGATTACTATTTGACGTTAACAATTAGGGCTGTCCAAAAGTGGATTAGGCTGTGGGGGAAGTGAGAGAGAGCAGTATTTATAAATGAATTCTGCTTCACTGTGAATCTTCAAGAAGAGACTGGATAGTCATTTGGCATTGTGGTAGCAAAAGGAGATACCAGCTTAATCAGAGATTAAACTAGATGAAGCAGATTTATAAAGTAGAAAATGCATGGGATTTGACACCAGAGGGCCAGGGTTCCAGTCTCACCTCTGTTATATATTATCTATGTAGTTCTTGAACAATCTTATAATCTCTCTGGGCCTCTGTCCCCTCAGGCAATTTGTGAGAGCTGCCTTTGGTTAATCTGCAATCATTTATTAACTATTTATTAACATTTACTATATGCGAGGCACTGGACTAAGTATGAAAAGAAAAGAAAGAAAAGAAATGTCCCTGACTTCAAAGAACTTATATTCTAATGGGGAGAAAACATGAAGATATGTAAATACAAGGTTACATACAGAGTAAACCAGAATGCTCCCAGAGGGAAGGACTGGCAAAGACTTTTTGCAGAAAGTAGCAAAAGATTTGAAGGAAGTCAGAGAATCTAAAAGGATATTTTTACTTCTAAATCCTATGATTCAGTGATCTCTATAATCCCTTTCTGAGATTTAAAGACTCCATTATTTCAGTCAATATTTAAAGAAATGCTCTAAATTGTAAGTATAGCATATGCCCCTCCTCCCTTTTATGTTAAACTGAACAAATAATGTTATAGATGGGTCTCACTTTAAGCAAATCACTGATATTGATTGCTCTCACTTTACAAAATGATTCTTTGAATCATAAGAGGATATATACTATAGGATTTCTTTAAATAATTCCAGCAGGCACTTAAGGAGCTCTTTATAGATGATGAGTCCCTGTCAAATCCCAAGTTACTGCTAGATGCCTTCCAGAAAAGTACCATATTACTTGAAATAATATAACTGAAGAGATGGAAACTACTGAAAATTAGGGAATAGGAAGCCATGATGAAGATTCCATTATCCTGCTATATGAAAATGTCATTAATAGCCATATTAAAACCTATGCCCATACATTTAAAAAGGTCCCAGGGAGGTAAAGGATAGGGTCATTTGAGGGAGAAGTATGGAAAAGGAGGTGGAATGGTAAGAGAAACAGATTCAATTGTCAATTTGGCCTGTGGCTGGCCTTGCCTAAAAAAGACCAAGTATGAAATAGATTCTCTTTTGGGAAAATAAGCTCATTCAGGTCAGAGAGCCCATCCCTGGTCCACAAGGTTGGAAGCAGGGTGATACACACCCTCCACCAGATAGCATTTCATTGAAATTACTCACAAAAGAACAGAAAGCTTTGTAAGGGTTAATGTTGAAGAATTACCCATACATATGTTTTGCAAATAAAAAGTTTTAATAATAAATAAATAAAAAGAAATTACTCACAAAAGGATTTAAGCACTCTTATCTAGCATCCAGGGATCACCATAATCTGTCACCACCTTACCTTTGCAGGCTTATCTTGTACAATGTTATTTATTGTATTTTTTTTATACTCCCAGCAAATTGTAGTGTACCCTGTACCTTATAACCCTCATATATACCTTGTATTTCCCACCTCTTCTTCAGTTCATGCTATTTCCCATGCTTGTAATGTCATCCCTCCCTCCCTGATCATCTATCCATTTTTTAAAACTCATATCAAATGCTACCTCTTCCAGCTAGTCTTTCCTAATCCATCCCATCCTCAGGGAAAAGACCTGATTTTATTATCATGTTGCTTGCTCCTTTCTAATGCATTTGGGCCTCTAAGTATATCTAATGTGTCTATGTCTTTCTGTGCAATAAATATTTGTATATGATGTCATAGAAGTTATTATGACCAGTGTTTGGTCAAGAACAAAACAATTCATTGTTGAATGATTTCAGTCAAGTTTTTATTCCCAACTTCAGACATACCATCCAATGTCAAAGACTAGTTTAGGGAGACCCACAAAGTTATTTATTCCTCTTTTTGACTTTTAAAGAATGATTATTTTCACTCCTTGGAAATCTCTGTGTCTGTGATACACTCATCCTAAGTTGGTGTTTCCATCATTATAATTAAGCCACATAGCCCTTATCTCATTAGCTCTTTCATGCACCCAAGTTCAATGTTTACAATGCAACTGTTAAGGTAGCTACAAGAGCATGTCTCTACCCAGTTCTTAATCAAAATATCAGTGATAAATCACAGGAAATCGACATTGGTGTTATCAGAACATATATCTGGTGAGGTTCCCCTATTTAAAAATGATAGTGCAGTGGTTTTATCAAGCCCCAAAACAATAAAGGTCTCCTCACTGAAATTCATGATTTCTCAAAAGACATCAGTTTAATAATTCATAAAGGAAAACAAATTAAATAATCTATGCTTATCATCTGACCATAATATGCAATTGGGAGACTAATCCATTGAGTTCACATATCAATACACACAACTGGAACAGACACTTGCTTAAATTGACAATGAGTTGGATACAGAATTATACAGAGAGAAGCTCTTGGAAAATGTTTTTTAATAACTATAGGCAAAAGAAACCCATTTTTAACGCAGTTTCCCAGTGATGTCACTGAGTTGCAGATCTTAGAATAGTAAAATCTATTGAAGAACCAAAGTTGTGGGTGACCCAACAGACAAAAAAAAAAAAAGAGATGCATTGTGAGTATAATTAGGAAGCAGTCCATTTCCTTGCAGGAAGTGGAATAAGGAATATTATTATAGAGAAAATAGATGACAAAAATGTAGATTAGTTTATCATGTTGTGAAAGTGAAAGATAACAGCCATATTGCTGTACCCATGATCACAAAATGTAAAAAGAATTAGAAAAAGACTTGAGAAATCATGTGTTGCATAAGATGAGATCTGTGTCAATAGAGAGAAGTCACAAATTATGAATCTAGTGAATTATTGAAGTTTATTGTTGAATGCATATACAGTGAGCATTTAACAAATATTTAATAATAGTAATAATGATTCAAATGCCTTGAATTATTTAGATTCAACTCCACATGTACATTGAGTAATGAATTTCCACAGAAGCATTTCTGGAAATAGGTTTTAAGGAATACCTTTGGAATATTGTATTCTGTAGAGGCACAGGTAATTAATCATAAGTTGATTGAGACACCCAACAGTTAAAGGAAAGTCATCTTCTGAGGATAAATTCAATTCAGTTCAACAGATATTTGTTAAAAACACCTGCTGTGTGTGTGCATAAGGCTAGGAGATAAGTGCTCAAAATATAAAGACAACAACAACAAAGTCGTATCCTTAAAGAGCTGTTATTCTACTGTCAATAACTTCTTCTCTGGAGAGGGAATAAAGGCAGAATCACCTATATCATGTATTGGACTACCAATGTGACGGGGATATCACTAAGAACTGCCAACAACTATATTCAAGATTCCAGGTTAATTACTGGTAAAATACAAAAATAAAATAATTCCCTCTTTCAAGAATTTACATTCCACTTTTGGATTGGAAGGAGGTACATATACATAGGAAAATATAAAAAAGTAATTTAGGGGGCAGTTAGGTGGTACAATAGATAGAGCACCAGCCCTGAAGTCAGGAGGACCTGAGTTCAAATCTGGCCTCAGACACTTAACACTTCCTAGCTCTGTGACCCTGGGCAAGTCACTTACCCCCAATTGCCTCAGCAAAAAAAAAAAAGTAATTTTGGAAAAGATGTGAAGAATTGGCAAAGTAGATCTGGAAAGTCTTCTTGCAGGAGATGGCATCTGAGTTAAACCTTGAAGTGAGCTAGAGACTCTAATGGGAAGAAGGGAGGCATATCAAGCATGGAGGATGGCCTAGGCAAATAGGAGATAGACCAATGAAAACAGGCAACATCAAGGAGTCCAAACAGTCTGGAATGTAGGATGCATGAGAAGAGGATCCTAACTAAAACATATGTGGTTAGTGTCGGACCATCCCTGCTCTGCTTGTAACTAGCTGGGCAAGTTAGCTCATCTACAGAAAGAAGGGACCTTGAAAGTCACTTCCAGGTCTAAATCCATGGGAGCTGGGAAGAGGGTAGCAGGTAGGAGGGCTGCTTTGGAGATGCTGACCGGGGTGACAGCTCCTTTCTCCAGATGGAAAAACTGAGGTTTGTGTACCATGGACAGTTCCAAAAAGCAGTGGCTGGGGAGAGGTAGATGGGAGGGATGAGCAATCTGAGCTAAAAGATTTGGACTTCTCCATCTCCAATCCTGTGATCTCTGAGACTTATCTTATATGTGAATGGCTAAAACCTAAGGATGGTGATTCATTAAAGAAAGTTGATTTTCTTTAACAGGTTGAGAAAAAGAGGGAGATTAGCTAGGTGATACAGCATATAGAGAGCACAAGCCTTTAGTTTAAAATCTGAGTTCCTCCAGCCCCAGACACTTATTAGCTTGTGAGCCTGAGCAAGTCACTTTGCCTCTGTTTGCCTCAGTTTTCTCATTGTAAAATGGGCATTATAATAGTTTCTTCTTGCCAGGATTTTGATGAGTATCAAATAAGATAATAATTGTAAAGCACTTAGCACAGTGTCTGGCACATAGCAAGTGCTATAAAAATATTAGCTATTATTGATATCCAAAGAGAGTTAATAGATAGCTAGATGTGCCACTGGGCTCTAAAAATCCCAAACTCTGCTTTTCAAGAAGCTTTGGGATGCATTAAGACTATTGCTCTTCCTGAGCACTTGCCGCTGATGAGTGATGAGCCTTTCACCCAGCTAGGGGCTGAAGGGCACCCGCACAGCTGCGAGAGCAGCTTATTTCATTTATTTTGATTTATTAAAAATATGCTGCTACCCCAAAGCCCCTAGGCTCCCATATCAAAACCTGAATGTGCCAATTAAGTTAAATGAAATGCAGCAGGTTAAAAGTAGATCATAAACAAAAGAGGTTTTGTGATTTTTTTTTTCTGAAGCCAAAAGACTTTTCCAAGCAAGGAAACACCAAGTCACCAGAGGCCAGTGCCATGTCACCAGAATTCAGTGACCCAGAACCAGCATTTCATGAGCTAAGATGTATGTGTGTGGTAGGGAGAGGGAAAGGGGAAGAACTGCCTCCACTGATACAGATCAGCAACTCGTCTGCTTTCAGTCACTGCAAGGTTAAGTGACTTGCTCATAATCACACAACTAATATATGTCAGAGGCAGGATCAAATCAGGTCTTCCTGGCTGCATGATACTTCTCATATAGTTGTTTTATATAGAGATATAGCGTTGCAAATAAGGTGGCACCAGTCATACCATAGTGGGAAGGAAGCAAGGAAGGAAGGAAGGAAGCATCTATTATGTTTCAGACACTGTTAGCATTTTACAAATATTATCTCATGTTATAGAACAGCACCATGGACTTTATCTATTATGTTCTCATACCATTATCCCACACTTCTTTTCATCTTTTTATATGTTATCTTCCCAGTTAGAATGTAAACTCCTTGAAAACAGGGAAAACCGGCTTAACCCTTAGCACAGTGCTTGGCACATAGGAAGTGCTTAATAAATGCTGATTGATATATGGCGGGGGGGGGGGGGAAGGAGGAGGAGACAACTATCTCACTTGATCTTCACAACCTTGCAAGGTAGATGCTATTGTTATTCTCATTTTACAGTTCAGGAAATCACAGCAAAGAGTAATTAAGTGATTTGCCCAAAGTCATAGAGCTAATAAATGTCTGAGGCCCATTTGAACTTAGATCTTTCTGACTCCGGGTCCAGATCCATTCACTGCACCATCTTATTGCCTATCTGGAGACAAGAAGACAGGGCTCCAAGTCTTAGAGAATAATTCTCTGTGCTTAATGGACTTCCCTGCTTTTCACACCATAAAAGAGCTATAAGGTTAGAGTCCTGTAGAAAGAGCAATGTCTGTGGAGTCATAGTTTGTATTCCTATCCTGCCTCTGCTACTATGTTTCCTTGGGCAAGTGTCTAAATTTCTCTGAGCCTCAATTTCCCCCTCTATGAAATTAAGGAGCTGGACTAGTTGTTCTGTGTGGTCTCTTCCTGCTCTAGATGTATGATCTTATGTCCAACACCCTTATCTTGAAGAGGAGGAATTAAAGCCCAGAGAAAGGAGGGGGAAAGGATGGGATCTCCAGCAGAGCCTTCCCTCCGTGCTCCTGTGTAACTCACCAATTCTCCACAGGAAGATGTATCAGAGCTCTTTCTTCAGCTCTTTTTTCTTTGCCCAGATCTCAGGACAATGCAAAGGTTGTCTAACTTTCATCCCCTGCTTTCATTACATGGCCAGCCCATCTCCTTTTCCAATCATACCTCCCCTCCTGAACATCTTACATGTCACTTTTCCCCCTAAAAAGCATCGCTACAAATACAGTGTAAATGGCTTATTTCCTCCCCACCCCTAGGTCTCTCCATTATACTTTTGGTCACCTGTCATTCTAATTCCTCATAAATTGTGCTGCTCCGTGATTTTGTATGGCTTCAACAAAAGAATCTTGGCCTTCAGATTATGGTTTTGTTTCAAAAAACAGTTTTGGTTTGTCCAAAGCATTTTGAAATTCCTGAAATCCAGCCTGTTCTTCCTCCTCCTCAATAACATGTGTAGGTGACACTGTCAATAGTATATTGGGTCTGAGGTCGAGAAGACCTGAGTACAAATCTAGCTACAGACATTTACTAGCTGTGTGACTCTGGACAATTGCTCTCATCTGCCCATTTCTCCTGGAGAATTCTTCACAAACTCAAGGTAAACATTCCCCTGAGGCACTGACAGGTTTGAGGTCCCTCAGCTACCTTCAATCTTTTTTAACCCATTTGCCAAGACAGTTTTTCTAAGGTATGGCCCCTGTGCTTGCTTGGAGGTAGCTACAGGTGAGAACTGGATGACAGGTGAACACCCAAGGTAGATGAGCAGCCCTCAAAAGGGTTAAACATGTGCCAAGTGTTCAAACTCTACTGCAGATAGTATTAATTCTGGTGAGCTGATCACACAAGGCAAATGTTCACATAGATGTCAGGAAAAAAGTGGTACAAGGATACTCTCAAGGTCTCTCTGAAGAAACTTCATATTGATTGTGATACAATGGAGATGCTGACACAGGACCTCATCAAAGGCAGTGCTGTGTTCTTTGAGCAAAGCAAAACTGCAGTAGCACAAAGGAAACTTGAGATACACAAATCTAGACATCTCCATCCCAAAGGTACAAATGAACAGTTTGTGCCTGACTTCTGTTTGAGCTCATACTTGACTGATCAGCCACACTATAGTTGAACCCACTATACCTTAACCTCAACATTGTGTTGTCATTAGTCCTTTTGAGCAGAAAAAAATGAAATACAGCAACCGTGGGCAAGTCACTTAAATACTGTGTGACTCAGTTTCCTCATCTGTAGACTAAGGATAATTATAGCACCTACTTTACAGAATTGTTATAAGGATAAAAATTAGATAACATTTATACAGTGTTTTGCAAAATTTTTAAATGCCATATAAATGCTAGTTATTATTATTATTACTATTAGATCAGCATCTTTCCAGTGTATATGTCCTGATGGGCTAACTCATTGGACTGAACATCTGATTGTATCTCATGGTTTGGACAGTAAGCATCTCTTATCCCAAGGCCACACAATAGATGCCATACCAATTCAAAACCAGATACTCTAATTCCAAATCCTCTTTATACTTCACTATTTTACATTTCTCTTTCAGAGGCAGCATGGCACAGTGGAAAGAATGTTGGTGTGGGAGTCTAAAGACTTATTTTCAATCACCAGCTATGCCACTTAGTGCCTACGGGGCAGGTTACTTAACTTCCTGGACTCAGTTTGCTCCTCTGTAAAGTGAAGGATTTGGAGAAGTAGGAAACCACTAAGATACTTTCTAGTTTTAAATCCATGACATGACAGACCATGAACTTGGAGGCTTTTTTGCAGCTGATGCTATGAACTTCTTTGGTCAGAGTGTGTACTAAGAGTTATACTAACTCTAAATGATAGAATGTAAGCTTCTTGGGGCCAAGGATTGCTCCAATATCATCTTTGAATTCCCTGTGCCCAGTACATTGAAGGCACTTAATAAATGCATATTGACTGGTTAACTAATACAAGTATCTAAGAACATAATGATGTTATAGAAATACTTTAATAATTCAATTATTCACATATATAAATGTGCAATGGATAAAATCCTGTTCAACTATCAAAAACTGTTCAACTGTAAGAATTAAATTCTTTCCATTAATGCTTTCAGCTAATTCAAATTTATTCTTTGGCAGCTTTATCACTATATTTCCTGAGATCTGCAGGCATGTGTTTGAACACAGTATGCTTTGTCTTAAATGCTGTGAAACTTCAGCATCAATGAAGAACTTTGCTAATTTGGGATTTTTTTATTATGTTTTGGGGTTTTTTAATGTAGTCATTTTGTGGAATCTCAGTGACAAGTGATAAATGAGAAGCAGAGAAGTCTAGCCGAAAACAGTACACAAAGAATACTGACTAGGGATTTATGATTATAATTTTAATACCAGAGAAAAAATTGTTATTGAGGCTTCATTTTTCCAAATTTAATTCAACTTCTCTCCAAGGACCTTAATTTCCAACCAGGCTCCAGTGAAAAAAAACCCAACAACAACAGTAAATATCAATTGGCAGATACCACCAGCATCAATAGCCAAAGGTGCAACAGGCAAATTTATTCATTCCAGAGAACATAGCCTGGTGGAATTCATCCACTTAGCTTTGGAACTCTAGCCTGGGGCTTAGTTGTCCTGATTGGTGAGTGTGTGAACAGCAAACTAATACAGCCCACTACATTTAGCTGGACCCAAACCAGGCCCTGCTTCATATCCTATCTAGCCTCCCACTCTGGCTATCTACTTGCTAATTGCTCTGTTCCTGAGCCCCATTCCCCAATAGTTCAATTTCCAACTCTAGCTCAGGGAAGAAAAATCAAATCAATATTATTGTGTTTTCTATATAGTACATGTCAACTGACTGCTCTGTGGCTTCACTCACTATCCCAATGAATCACTGTCCCAAAACCATTCCTTAGCCATCACTTAATTACTTATGCTTCTGTTTTGTTGTTATTGAATCATTTCAATCATGCCCCCACTCTTCATGACCCCATTTGGGATTTTCTTGGGAAAGATGTCAGAGTAATTTGTCATTTCCTTCTCTACATCATTTTACAGATAAGGAAACTGAGGTAAATAGGGTTAAGTGATTTGCCCAGGGTCACACAGTTAAGTGGCTGAAAGCCAAATTTGAATTTATGAAGATGAGTCTTTATGACTGCAAGCCCAGGCATTTTATCCACTGCAATACCTAGCTCCCCTATATATGCTATCTCCTCCATTAGAACATTAAGAAAGGCCTTTATTAAGCTTCACTATGTGCCAGGTACTGTGCTAAATAAGAAAGCAAAAACAAACAAGTAAGACTGTCTCTGTCCTCAAAGAGTTTGCATTCTAAAAGAAGACAACAAATAAAGGGGGATTCAAAAGATGGATGGGCATGATTTGGAACTGGGATCTACAGGGTAAAATAAAGAGAAAGTTCATCTATCTGAGTCAAGGGTATTTTTAGGGGGAAATTCCCAAATTCCAGGAGGGGAGAGATATTGCCAATGGAAGGAATATAAGTGACATAGTTTAAAAATAGTGACCAGAAAATATTGTTCCCAGAGCAGGCTGGGAACAACTTCACATTTGCATTTGTATACCCAATGCTAACACAATGCCTGGCATATAGTAAGCACTTAATAATTTTTCATTTATTCATTTAGCCAACATTTATCAAGCACCTTCTATGTGCTACACTAAGATAGAATCATACAATCCTTTTCTCAAGAAGAATATAATAGCATATAGGAGAGAAGGTACACAAATAACCATGATATAAGAGAGAATGAGTTAAGGGAAAAGGAGATATATAGATAAAGTACCATGAGAAGTATCTGGGGAATAAATCATTTTTATTGAGCATCAGAGAGAAATGTCCAGGTTAGATCCAGAAATGGGGTGTGATATCTCTAGGAAGAGAAGGATTTTAACAGATGGGGATTAAGGTGGGAGGAGAATGAATGTCCACAGGCTTAGAGGACCTAGTGAGAAAAGGTGCTGAGTTGTAAGAGCAAGGGGAATTTGGACAGCTTGCAGAATGCACAAAGGGAAGGAGTATTCTAGAAGTTGGAAGCCAAATTGTAGAGGACCTTGAATATTATAATCAGCATTTAATGAATCTGTATCATCTTCCTGTGTTCCAGTGATCCTCTGGAACTGAAAAAAAATGATGCACAGAGACAAAGCCAACAGCACAATTTCTGATGATTTTGGTCCAGAAAAAGGATTGTTTCTCCCCTCTCTGGGACTAAAATGATCCTCTTTTTTGTGACAGAAGTAGGAGAAAATATAAAGGATAAAAAGGACAGTAACAGTGCTTTGTGTCTTCTTTCTCTTTTTCATTCTCTTCTCTTTACTTCTTTTGTCTTCACAGCCTGTCTCATCCAGGGAGTGAGAAGGGAGCAGGTGCAGCAGAGAGTTTATATATTTCTTTTGCATGTTATTTTACATTATTAAAAATATGTGATAACCACATACTGGGTTTGAATTAATAAGTATAGTCAGAAGAGGCTTGAAAGAGGGGAACCCTTCCAAGAGGTAGGAATATAATGAGCCAGATATGTATAATATTTCAAAGATCAATATTCCATTTCATCTCCTAATACCAGGGGTTCTTAACCTTTTTTGTGTGTCCCGAACCCTTTGGTAGAAGCCTATGGACTCCTTCTCAGAGTAGTGTTTTTAAATGAACAAAATAAAATATACAGGATTACAAAGGGAATCAATTACATGGAAATATAATTATCAAAATATTTTTAAAACATGTTCATCAACCCCAGGTTAAGAAGCTCTGTGGACTTAACCCAAATTGGAACCCAGCCAATAGAATGCTAAATTTTTAAAAGCCATTTCTAAATCATACAAAATCATAGTGTTGAGTGAATGGACACCCTGGATTTGCTCAGCCTTCTAGACTTGCTAGAAAGTGACAAATCTGGATGCATATAAAAGTGACTTAAAAGTCTCAAATATTGGGTATTTTCCACCACCTGGTGGCCAAATCAGATATTGCATGTGAAGTTAATATAAATTCTTTTCCTGTATCCTGAAGGCAGAATTAAATGGCTCTAAGTGTAGTTAAGGAGTGGGGAGAATTTTGAGCCAAAGCCGTGCACTTGGAAGGAAAATGGAAGCCACTGAATTGTTTTTATTAGAAGAGCAATTGATTATCTAGGTAATTATGTGGGAGATGGGTTGAAGAGAATATCGATTGGGCTGGTTTAGAAAGTTATTTCAATAGCCTATGTGAGCAGAGAAGTGCCTCAGCTAGAGTGGTTTCAATAAGGAAAAAAAAGAGGGAATCAGGTGTATGGCAAAGTAGTAGCAACAGGATTTGCCAGTAAAGATTATTTCCTATAAGATATTTGTATCACCATCTCCTAGCACAATTCTTGGCATATAGTAAGCACTAATAAATGAGTATTTCTTGATTTTGTCAACTGATTGAATTTGGGATGGAGTATGAGTGAGGAGGGGAAACCCCAAAGTAAAGGTAAATTGTACTGCCCCAGTCACTAGCTAAGTCCCCAGTGGATTTGTAGTATTGTCAATGGAAATTCAAGTAAAGATTAAGAGCAAGTTTACATAAATAATGTAATAAAATAAATCACTTTAAAATTTAGAAAACATTTATTTCATTTAGCCTCACAATCCTGTGTAATAAGCACTATTAATTTCTCTTTTGACAAATAAGGAAACTGAGGTCGACAGTGATTAAGTGGTTTAAAGGTCACAAAACAGAGAACTGAAGAAAATCTCCCATCACACAGCTGTTTCTGATTCTAGGTCTATTGCTCCACCTATTCACCTCCAGATTTAACCAGTAGGTAAAGAGTTTACTTTGGACTCGAAAGTTTGTTGAGTTTGAGAGACTGACAAGATGTTCAGTATAGCAGTAGAAACGTGGGACTAAAACAATGAGGAAAATGTATATATAGATTTGGGAATCATCATTAAGGCCCTGAGAGTTATTGAGATCAACAAGAAAGAAAAATTTAAGAAAAAAAAAGGATAGGGAAATTCAGTGTGGAAAGTATAATGGATGAAAGGAAAGTTGATTTCATGCAGAGGTATCAAATACACTGCATACAATACTCCTGAGTGGAGCCCAAACCAGATTAAAATGGAATTAGGAAATATTTACAAAACAAATAAAAATAAAATAAAACAAGGAGAATGCTAATATGTGGTTTTCTGAGTCAAAATGCTGATAGTATCCCTATAAAGCATTTAATGCTCTATTTGAGTTTTACAGCACCATAAAGGAAAGTTGATAGAAAGCCCGAAGATGCCATGAAGGCAAAATGTTGTCATTCAGTCAACAAGCATTTATTAAGCATTTACTTTGGGTAAAATACAGTCCTAAAATCTAGAGATTTAAGAAAGCAAAAACAGTTTTTTCATTAAAGGAACTCAAATTCACCAGATTCAAAACATCTTGCCCATTTTGATCAAGGCCTCAATGCCAATTTAAATTCAATGGGTGGGAGGGAAAGGTGGATGGGATATCAATTACTTTAAACTATCAGTTTTTTATACCCAATGTGCAATTAAATATTTAACAGTTAGGTAGTACAGTGGATAGAGCACCAGCAGGGAAGTCAGGAGGACCTGAGTTCAAATGTGATCCAGACACTTAGCACTGTCTAGCTGTGTGACCCTAGGCAGATCACTTAACCCCAATTGCCTCAGAAAAAAAAAAAAAAAGGTTTAACAGCTGAAATTCCAGTGTAAGACATTTTTAATTGATTTATATATTAACTGCTTTTTCTTACTAATGAACATTTCTCTATCACTTTCTTAAGTATAGATAATCAACAAAGCAATAATCTCTGATTTGTAATGTTAGCCAAATTACAAGGGTAAATGCTCACACTGAAAATTTAACAATTGGCTCTAGCAAGTCTGTTCAAGCTGGCTTCAACAAGCTGTTGTTTACACTTTATATAATTGGTAAGAGTGGGTCAGCTACAATGGTAGAGTACCAACTGGCTCTGGAGTCAGGATGTGAGTTCAAATCCACCCTTACTTACTAGCTTAGTTACCCTGGGCAAATCTCAACTCTGTTTGCCTCATTTCCTTATCTGTAAAATGAGCTGGAGAAGGAAATGGCAAACTACTCCAGTATTCTTGCCAAAATAAAAAATAAAAAAAGTCGAGCATGACTGAACTGATTCAACAACAAAAATTGATGAGAGTAGATTTTGACTCTGCGTACCTTAAAGATGGATCTGGAGGCACCATCTCTGGGGAAAGGGTTGAAGAACTAAATGTGTGACCGGATTAAGCACTAATCCTGCTCCAAACCTCACTTTCCTTTTCTTCAAGTATTTACCTCACAAGGCTATTGTGAGGAAAGTGCTTGGTAAAAGTTAAAGACAAGATACACGTGAAAGAGGAAACTAAGTGCAGTAGATAGGGTTGGACAGAGAATCAAGATCTGAAGTCAAATCTTGCCCCAGAAATTTGTTGCCTATGTGACCCAATCTCTTCCAGCCTCAGTTTTATCATCAGTAAAATGAAGCTAGTAATACCACCTATCTCACAGTATTGCTGTGTAGATCAAATGAGATCATCAGATGATTTCAAATCCTCCCTCAGACACTAAGTATATAACTTTGAGAAATACACTTTATATCTGTCTCATTTTCCTTATCTGTAAAATGAGAATATTTAATAGCATCTACTCATAGTGTTTTTGTGGGGATCACATGAGAAAACATACATAAAATGCTGTAAATATTAGCTATTATTCTTTGTATTACAACTTCACAATTGTAACTGACTGATATTGAATGAAATAACTTCTTCCCATTCATGACACTTCTTGCCTTCCTGAGTGTCTCATTCAAGCTAGATGTTGTGATCCACTGGAGGCAGAATAAATCCAAGCAGGAGGTTTAGTCATCATGTCTTTGGTGGAAAAGGTAGTAGGTTGAATGATTCCTTTCTTCTGGTTCCTCTATTTTTTTCCCTTAAATTTTTTTTTTCATTGACATCTTTTGCTTTTAAAACACCTTTATTTCCTTGATATAATCTCCCTCCCAGATGGCTACTATTTATAGCAAAAGATAAAAAAGCAAAAGAAAGAAACAGTTCAGCAAAACTAATACACCAACCCAACATTTAATAGGTTCTGCATCCATAGTTCTCTACCTCTGCAAAGAAGGAAAGTGAAGTACATCCCAAGGCTAATCATTACAATTTCACAGTTCAGTTTCAATTGTTTTGTTATATGTCTCATTTACACTGGTGACATAACTAAGTCTTTTGTTTTCCTGGTTTTACTTAATTCATTTTGTGTCGGTTCTTAAGTCTTCCCGTGTATTCTTTATTTCTTATAGCACAGTAACATTTCATGATATTCATGTACCACCATTTGTTTAGTTATTTTCAAACCAAAGAAAGTGTATCTTGCTTCCAGCTCTTTGCTGCTACCCAAAAAAAATTGCTGTAAATATTTTGGTGATATTGGATTTTTCCATTTTATCATTGAACTCCTTGAGGCATATGCTTAGCAATGGCACCTCTGAGTCAATGGGTATGAATATTTTAGGCTTTTTATTCCCATAATCTCAAATTGATTTAAAGAGTGACTAAGCCAGTCTCCAGCAGCAGTGTATATATTTTGTTTGTAACAGTTTTTCTCACAAGTCTTTGATTTGACTGCCTATCTAAGAGACCTGAGTTGCTCAAGACCCTTCCAGGCACACAAATGGAATCAGCATTGAAGGGTGAAGTTTTCCATTACAGCAAGAGTTTTAAAAATCTCTCTAAAGAGGGACAGGCAAGAAGAGTTGAAGCACAATAGCACCAGTGGTAGTGGAGGAAGTAGATGGATGACTATCCCCTGGAGACTGATGTCAGCTGGAGTCTTTTCTTTTCCCTGGCTAGAAGCTCTAAAGTTATTAGGAGAATCAAGCAGAGAGAGACTGAATTCTGGCTTCTGAGAGAAACAGCTGCAATAGTGTTGAGTCTACTCTACTCTCTATCTCCCCCTTTTGTTTTATTGCCCAGCAAAGCAAAAAGGTTAATAACTGAGTTTCTTTGCTATTTAAAACTTATGTTTGCTGTTGCATGTTGAGCTGTACGTATTTTTGAAAAAGGAAAGGAAAATTTTCTTCTTTTAATGTTTGAGTGTTCAAAATCCAACTGGTAGAGATATCACCCTCCTGACTTGGCAATTACCATGTTATCTGGAGGCTAAAATATTAAGATTAGGTTGGGTTGTATTTTCTTGTTTTTGTTTTTTAGTTTTGCAGAGAAAGGAAGCCACATGGAACTGCTACCTTTGCCTTAGACTAGCAGGAAGGTGACTTAATATCAAGGATCTCTGTATTTTCCTCTCCTGACTAAAGAGATGGACAATAGAATAGAAACATCAAAAGAAGATTTTGCTTTTACAAAACTATTAGCAGAAGAAATGAGCAGACTGCGATGAAGATAGTCATATACATCCAGAGAGAGGCCTGTGGGAACTGAGAGTGAACCACAACACAGCATTTTAACGCTTTCTGTGAATATTTCCATGCATTCTGTTTTCCTTCTTAGGTTGTTTTTTTTCTTCTTCTCTTTCTAGATCTGATGTTTCTTGTGCAGTAAGATAACTGTATAGATATGTATACATGTATTGTACTTGTCATATAATTTATCCTATCTAGCATGTATTAGATTACCTGTCATCTAGGGGTGGGGGGCGGGGGGAGGGAAAGGAAAAGCTTGGGAAAAAAAAAGTTTTTTTGCAAAGGTCAATGTTGAAAGGTCACTCATATGTTTTGCAAATAAAAAGCTTTATTAAAAAAAAAAGAATTAAAGAAGTACAAATTAAAGAAGTCCTCTATATTCCCAGCAATACAAAAAAAAAGAAAAAGAAATGAGCAGAAATGAGAACAATTTATTCATAAATCAGAACATTGTAAAAACAATTTTAAGACTTAAGAACTCTAATCAATGTAACCACCAAGCAGTTTTCCAAAGGACTTATTATAAAACATAATACCCATCTCTTGAGAGGAAGATGGTGTTCTGAGGGTTCGGGCTGAAACTTTTTTTTTAACATGGTCATTGAGGGAACTTGTTTTGCTTAACTATGCATATTTGTTTCAAAGATTTTGTTGTGGCTTTTTTCATTTTCTTGAGAGGGTTAAAATTGAAAGTGAGCAAAATTAGATTTTTCTTCTTTGGAAAATTGAAGTTAAATTTTTAAAAAGTGGTCATACCTTAGTCAATCATGGTGACCTCTCATGGGCTGATGTTATAGTTTCTTCTTCCAGCTAGAGTAAATCTTCTAGTTAGCCATCTCAACACTAAGAGTCTCTGTCAAAAAATATCTTTTAAGGTCCTGAAGAAGTCAACATTGTTTAATAAGTTATTTTCAGGGAAGTGGAGAGGGGGGATGGACCACTAAACAGATAACAGAGAAACCCTCTTTGGCCCACTGTCTGGGCAGTCTCCAGGAAGTAAAGTTCTATAAATATCTTCTACTGGGCCAGGAATGCTTAGGTATTCTTCCACCCAGCTGGCAAAAGAGCTTGGAGAGCTCCAGGGTCTCATTAACCAGGTCACTAACTCTGAGCACTCTCTAAATTAAGTTTTCTACCCTTAGACCGTCCTCACCTTGCACACACACACACACACACACACACACACACACACACACACACACACTTTGCAGAATTTCTAGGAATTCAGAAGCATGTTTGCAATATAGCAAACAACAGTATCATTATTAACTTCCTTCTTGGGAGTCAGATATACTGTTAGATCCTGCTCAAGCAAAGCTTGTAGTATGCAAAATCCCTCCTTTGGCTAGTAGATTTGTTGTTGTGTTGTTTGGTCATTTGGCCAGTCATTTCAGTTGGGTCTGACTCTTCATGACATCATTTGGAGTTTTCTTGGCAAAGATACTGATGTGATTTTCCATTTCTTTCTCTACCTCATTTTATAAATGAAAAACTCAGGCAAACAGGGTTATGTGATTTGCCCAGAGTCATATAGCTAGTAAGTGTCCAAATCCGGATTTGAACTCATGTCTTTCTGACTCCGGGTCCAGTCTATCCCCTATACCATCTAGAAAGGTAAGCAAAAATTTTTGAAAGCCTAAAAAAGAAAGAATTCACCACCAATATCCTTGACACAGTCAAATGGTTCAGAAGATATGGTTTTATTATTGGAAATAACACTAAAGAAAATAGTGTTGTCTGCTTTATTGTAGCACCTTAATGACTACTGGACTTTTTTATTTGACTTGCAATTGAAATCTCCTGTAAGTGTGTTGTCGCTGGCACTACATTTTAAGCTCTTTGAAAGCAGGAATTATCTTGCTTTTTTTATATGTGTGTTCCCAATGGTTGGAACAGTACTCTGCATAAAGTAAATGCTTAATAAATGATTTTTTATTCATTCATAGGCAAATAAAAGAACTAGGTTGGGTTGACTAGAGTATCTATAAAACTCGGAAATCTAAGAGGCAAAGTTAGGCAGGAAAACCATTTATCAGGAAGAGAATCAGAGAATGAAGCAAAATTAAAGGGTGCACTGGGGAGCAGATCCTTTCTCTGATTCATCCCATGACCCCCAAATCTTCATCATTTATGGCAGCTCCTGAAATTCCCTCTTTTATGGCCTGGCTATGACATTCTTAATTGCCATGTTGGTCCAGTTGCAGGTTCACACACCTGTTTTCCTAATTTTCCAATCATAGATAATCAGAATTCTTACTAATCTCTGCTTGTTTTTCCTAAATTATCTGTTGGGATCAATTTCTTCATTTCTAATAAAAGAAGATGGGACTAGATTCCCCTTGCTCTAAATTCCATCATTTTAATATCAAGTTCTGCCATTAGCCAGATGGTTTTTTTATGTCCTATTCACCTGGTTTTGTCCATATAATGCCATGAATCATCATTGGTGTTATCATCAAGAATTTATTAAGTGCCAGAGACTGTGTTAAGTTATATAGATATGGGGGAAAAAAGTAAAAAGGCAATCCTTGCTTTAAGGAGCTCACATTCTAACGAGGGGAAAACATGTTAAAAAAAACTATGTACATACAAGATAAATATTGTATAAATGAGAGGTAATCTTGGAGAAAGGGCACTAAGAATAGGGCAGAGAGGAGCAAAAAGGCCTCTTGTAGAAGACAGGCCTTGTACTGAGTTTTGAAGGAAGCCAAGGAAGCCAGCAAATATAAGTGAGGAAGGAGAGCATTCTCCTTATGGAAGAGAGCCTATAAAAAGGCACGGTATTGGAAGATGGAGTGCCATGTACAACATAAAACAAGACAGCCAGTGCTATTGATTCCTAAGGTAGATGGAAGAGAGCAAAGTGAGGAAAAACAGGAAAAGCAAGAAGGAACCAGGTTATGAAAAGTTTTAAAATTCAAATAGAAGATTTTATGTTTCATGACAACCAGGAACATCTGTTCATTCATTACATGGGGACAGGAGGACACAGTGATAAATTGCATGGACAGCCTTGTTTTGGTTAAAACTAAAGACCTGAAGAGGGAAAGTCATGAAGCCAATAGAATTAGTAGCACAGGAGTTCAGACAAGGCCACTTCAAAGGAGGGGATGTAAGATTAACCTAGGTTTGAAGATTTCACATTCAATACAGAAGTTTATTACCACTTAGAACCTTGATTCAAATTTGATAAAAGAAAAAGAGGAAACTTATAGCATAAAAGTAATGTGCAATTAGAATACATGGTGATCACCAAAACCAATATAAGAAAAAACAGATGATGTACAACATACAACATGCATCTTCACCACTTCAAGGAAGTTCCAACATCTGGATTCCAACAGCTGGGAGAACCCAAGTCATACCTATCCAGAGTCTTGAGTGGCAAATGGTACCAATCCTACCAATCTTTCCACTAAGGGGTTTTTATGGGCTGAAAACAAAGAAGGCACTATGCTAAATATTTTCAGTGGATACATGATCCTTAAGTAAGAATAGCACCTCTCCCCTCAGTTAAGGGATGCTCTATCACAAGAGGTCTGTCAAGAAGAGTATTTGTTTATTCCTTTAGGAAGATTATATTTACTCCAGGAACTGGCCAAGTTTCTGGAGTTAACATAGGCCTACCATAAAGTATATTCATTTATAAAGGTGCCAGGAGGATGGCCAATCCTCCTAATGCTTCTTGGGATTTATCAGATAGCCAGGAGTGTATTTCAAAGTTCTCCACAAACAAATTTGCACAAAGACAGGCTCGAGACTTATTAGGATTCCTCACTAGGATTCCCTACAGGGGGGCAATTTTTGCGCTGAGAAAAAGTGTTAAAGGAGGAATTTGAAAATGGTATGGAGGAGGAGAGATTGCTTTCATTTGAAGGAAGTCAAAGAAAGGTTCATGGAAGAGGTGGCATATAAGCTTGACCCTGAAAATTTAGACAAGTAGCTAACAAACAAAGCAGAGAAGAATGGGCTTTCATGTTTTGAAGCTAGCCTTCATCAAACTGTCTTTTCAAAATATTATTCTAATAAGAGAGAGTGTTGTTTTATTTATGTGCATCCTTCATACTCAAAAAGGACCAAATATTGGGATCAAAGTACAAAGTATATTGACTGTGCCTGATTAATTGAATACAAGCTCAGAAAGCTCCACCACAGGTCAGTCACAATAGTCCATTTGAACATTTGGGATGGAGATGTCTCTTACGCTTACACAACTCACATTTCCTTTGTGCTACTGAAATTCTGCTTTGCTCATGGAGTACAGCATCTATTTTGATGCAGGTACACTATGTTGAGCAGTCCTTTCCCATGTTTCACAATCAAAACTAAAGTTCTTCAGAACTGATCCAACCATTCTGGAGAGCAATTTGGAACTATGCCCAAAGGGCTATCAAACTGTAAATACCCCTTGATCCAGCAGTGTTTCTATTGGGCTTATATCCCAAAGAGATCTTAAAGGAAGTAAAGGGACCCACATGTGCAAGAATGTTTATGGCAGCCCTTTTTGTAGTGGCTAGAAACTGGAAATTGAATGCATGCCCATCAATTGGAGAATGGCTGAATAAATTATGGTATATGAGTGTTATGGAATATTATTGTTCTATAAGAAATGACCAGAAGAATGTTTGTTTTCTTGAATCAAGAGAACATTGTACATAGCAACAAAAAAATGATGTGTGATCAACCATGACAGACTTGGCTCCTTTCAACAATAAGGTAATTCAGGCCAATTCCAATAGACATATGATGGAGAGAGCCATCTACATACAGAAAGAGGACTATAGGGACTGAATATGAATCACAACATAGTATTTTCACCTTTTTTGTTTGCTTGCTTTTATCTTTCTCATTTTTTTCCTTTTTGATTTGATTTTGCTTGAGCAGCATGATAAATATGGAAATATGTTTAGAAGAATTGCATGTGTTTAACCTCTATTGGATTACTTGCTGTCTAGGGGAGAAGGTGGGAGAAGGGAAAGAGAAAAATTTGGAACACAAGGTTTTGCAAGGGGTGAATGTTGAAAATTATCTTTGTATGTATTTTAAAAATAAAAAGCTATTATCAAAATTTTTTAATAATTAAAAAATAAAGTTTTTCAGAGAGGTCTTGAGAGTGTTTCTTGTACCACTTTTTCTGACTTTCATGTGAGTGCTCACCTTATTCAGGTTCTCTGGAAAATAGTATTTTAGAAAAACATATGTTTGATATTTGGGCTACATAGCCATTCCACTGGAATTGCTCTCTCTGCAGTAGAGTTTGAATGTCTGACAACTCAATTTGAAAGAGAACTTCAGTGTTTGGTACCAGCTTAAATGGTCTTCAGAACTTACTAAAACAATCAGTTTTCTGACATGGTGCTGATAGATTGTTGAGGTTTCACAGGCATATAATAAGGTCAGCACAAACTTTCAGTTTGGTCCACAACCAATATCTCTTCTCTTCCATACTTTCCTTCAGAGCCTCCCAAACACTGAGCTAGCTCTGGCAATGCATATGTCATCTTCTACTATCAAGATAAGTGAACTTATCCACAACATTCAGAATTTCTCCATCTGCTGTAACCAATAGTTCTACATATAAATAGTGGAGTCTTGGCTAGTGGAGAGCCTCTATTTTCTTAGTGTTGATTGTCAAGTCAAAATTAGTAGATACAGAAATAGGGAGGCATAAAAAACTATAACAATGAAACAGAATAGTCCCGGGGATTAGGCATCCCTGAGTGTCTTTTGGCTGGCAAGCCAGGCTGCTGACCTGGTCTGTTGTCAGTGAACGTGAAAGGGCTTTAGTAGTTATAAATCAGAGTAACAAGATCAGTTAGTACCATTCTCTCTTCCTAAGAGCATTTCAGCGTCAGAGGTCAAAAGACCCTAACAAATATAAAGAAGGAAAAGGTACACTAGATGTCATATTGTAGAAGATCTTGAATTCCCAATCAAGAAATTTAGACTTCATTAGCTAGGCAATTAGGAACTATAGATGACTTTGATGAGGGAAATAAGATAATCAGTCGTGCTCTAGAACAGGGTGTCTTAAACTTTTTCCACTTGTAGCCCCTTTTTGCCCAATAAATTTTTACAAGACTGTGGGTATATAAGTATATAAAATAGGTATACAAGTCAAACATTTACTGATAATAAATCATAATTTCACACACCCCACATTCAGTTATGAAATACCATTTGGGATTACAAACCACAGTTTAAGAAGCTGGGTTTTAGAAAGAAAACTCTCAGGTAAATTGAAAGCTAGAACATAGGAAATTGCAATAGTCTGGGCAAAAGAGAACAAAAACTACATTTTTATGATGAGTTAAGGTTTGTCAAATATTTTCATGACAATCCAGGAGGCAGGTACTTTTAAGATTATTATTTTCTACAGATCTCATTTCCAAAATAAATAGAAAATTGACTCAAATTTATAAGAATACAAGCCATTCCCCAACTGATAAATGGTCAAAGGCTATGAACAAAGTCTTCATATGAAGTAATTATCTAATCATATGAAATTGTCAAATTTCTATTCACATGAAAAAATGCTCTAAATCATTATTGAGTAGAGGAATGCAAATAAGACAACTCTAAGGTACCACTACATACTTCATAGATTGGCTAAGATGATAGGAAAGAAATAATGATAAATGTTGGAGGAAATGTGGGAAAACTGGGACATTAATGCATTATTGGTAGAGATATGAAATGATCCAACTATTCTGGAGAGCAATTTAGAACTATACCCAAAGGGCTATAAAATTGTGCATACCCTTTCATCCAGCAATGTCTCTACTGGGTGTATCTCCCAAAGAGATCATAAAAAGGGAAAACATTGCACATTGTCAGTGTTTGTGGCAGTCATTTTGTAGTGGTGAGGAACTGGAAATTGAGTGGATACCCATCAGTTGGGGAATGTTATGGTATATAAATGTAATGGAATATTATTATTCTGTAAGAAATGATGAGCAGGCCAATTTCAGAAAAACCTAGAAAGTCTTATATGAACTGATACTGAGTGAAGTGAGCAAAATCAGAACATTATTCATAGTATTAGCAAGATTATGTGCTGATCAACTATAAAAGGCTCTTCTCACTAGATTCCAATAGATTTGTGATGGAAAATGTCATCTACATCCAGAGAGAACTATGGAGACTAAATTTGAATCAAAATATAATATTTTCACCTTTTTGTTGTTTACTTTTATTTTCTTTCTCTTGTTTTTTTCACTTTTGATCTGATTTTTCTTGTGCAGCATGATGAATATGGAAATATTTTTAGAAGAATTGTACATGTTTAACCTGTATCAAATTGCTTACCGTCTTTGGGAGGGTAGATGAGAGGAGGGAGGGAAAAACATTTGGAACACAAGGTGAATGTTGAAAACTATCTTTGCATGTATTTGAAAAAAATAAAATGCTATTAAAAACAAAAAACAATAAAATAAAATTATACATTTGTGGAAAAAAATAAAATTTAATTGGTATAGTACTGAATAAAGTAAATTAATTTAGAGGGGGAACAAAGATTATTATCCAGAATTCTGAACCCATCATTTTTTTCCATTATACCAAGCCAGCTATGAGATCTTAATGTTGATGGCAACATTGGGAGTAGAAAGGAGGACACAGATCAGAAATTGATAACTTATTAAATTGGGAAAGGAGGTAAAGAAAAAAAATTATCAAAATGACACCAAAGCTTGCAATCCAGATGAATAAGAAGATGGAAAATATATAAATTATTGTTATTTAGTTGTCTCAGTCATGTCCAACTTTTCATGACCCTCTTTGGAGTTTTTTTTTTTTGTAAAGATACTGGAATGGTTTGTCATTTTCTTCTCCAGCTCATTTTACACATGAGGAAACTGAGGCAAACAGGATTAAGTAACTTGCCCGAGGTCACCTAAATGAGTCTTCCTGACTTCAAACCCAGCACTCTACTATATCACCTAGCTCCCCCATAGTAGGATTAGGGGTATTATTAGTACAGGCAAGATTTTAGAGGGAAGATCACAAATTTGGTTTTAGCCATGGTGAGCTTAAGATGCTGGCAGCATTTCCAAGTGAATATATCTAACAGATAGTTGGAATTTTGTATCTGGGGCTCAGGAGAGAAATCAGAAATGGAGATAACAGACCTGGAAATGCTCCATATAGAAGACTTGTTGAAGCCATGGAAGGATTGGAATCAAAGAGGAGAAATAAGAAAAGATAGAAAAGAAAAAGACTCAAGGGACAATGGTAGGTCATCAGGCTACACTACAATAACAGTCAAAACAGTTATAAAAACAATAGCTCAAAACTCTTAAAGGAGGGAAAGGGACCCACATGTGCAAAAATGTTTGTGGCAGCCCTTTTTGTAGCGGCAAGAAACTGGAAACTGAATGGATGCCCATCAATAGGAGAGTGGCTGAATAAATTATGGTATATGAATGTTATGGAATATTATTGCTCTGTAAGAAACGACCAGCAGGACGATTTCAGAGAGGCCTGGAGAGACTTGCATGAACTGATGCTGAGTGAAACGAGCAGAACCAGGAGATCATCATACACAGCAACAACAGTATTACATGATGATCAATTCTGATGGACATGGCTCTCTGCAACAAAGAATTGTCTCAAACCAGTTCCAGTTGTTCACTGAAGAAAACCATATACACCCAGAGAGAGGGAAATGAAATATGGACCACAACATAACATTTTCATGATCTCTACTGACATTTGTTTGCATTGTGTTGCCTTTCTCTGATTCTTTTTTTTTTCTTGTAGATAGGATTTTTCTTGCATAACTTCTCAAGCATTTCAACATTATTAGCATGTAGTGGACTTCCTGCCATCTAGGGGAGGGGAGGGGACTGGGGGTAAAATTTGTAATGGAAAGCTTTGTAAAGATCAGTGTTGGGGAACTACCCATACATATGTTATACAAATAAAAAGCTTTAAAAAAAAAGAAAAGAAAAGAAAGATTGGCATGGGCTGCCAGAAGATGAAAAAATACAAAATATATATATAAAAATAAAAAAACTTAAGCCAATAAAATCAAAAAAAAAAAAAAGAAAAAAAAAGAAACGACCAGCAGGATGATTTCAGAGAGGCGTGAAGAGACTTGCATGAACTGATGCTGAGTGAAATGAGCAGAACCAGGAGATCATTATACATAGCAACAGCAAGATTATATGATGATCAATTCTGATGGACATGGCTCTCTCCAACAATGAAATGTTTTATTCCAGTTCCAATTGTTCAGTGAAGAAAGCCATATACACCCAGAGAGAGGGATGTGAAATGTGGACAACATAACATTTTCATGCTCTCTATTGATGTTTGTTTGCATTATGTTTCCTTTCTCAGATTTTTTTCTTGTAGATCTGATTTTTCTTGTGCAACAATATAACTGTATAAATATGTATACACATTCGATTTGTCAAGTATTTTGACATGGTTAACATGTATTGGACTTCCTGCCATTTAGGGGAGGGGGTGGGAGTAAAGGGAGAAAATTTGTAACAGAAAGCTTTGCAAGAGTCAATGTTGAAAAATTACCCATGTATATGTTTTGCAAATAAAAAACTTTAATAAAAAATAAATAAAAACAATAGCTCATTTTTATATATAGCACTTTGAATTTTATAAAAACTGCATGCCAGTAAATAAGGTGAATTAGGAATTTCCTTTGGAGTTCTCATTAGAAAGGTACATAAGCACAAAGATCATCCCAATTTATCCAGAACTAGAATTGTCAGATACTGGGAGAAATTCAATCCTGTCCAAATTTGAAGGATTCCATCACTGTGCATGTTAGACATGCATAGCATTTCAGAGAAAATGGTGCCATCTGGTGGCCACTGGTTTGCAATTCAGTTTGTTTTGAATTTGTGAATCTGCTCATAAAAAATTGTTAGAAGGAGCATTTAGTATTTAGTAACCAGCGGAAGGGATTTGATATGGGTTGTACCCAAATCAACTTGAAGAGTTTGCAAGGAGGTAAGCCTTTTGTGGAGAACTGATTACCTGTACCTATATCCCTTAGAGTGAGTGTGGATTGATTGGAAATGCCGATGCCCTTCAAAAGGAGATGCAATCAAAGTCCCAAGCAACTGGGACTTGAAAGAAGCCTATAGTGTTTGGATTTTCTTTGAGCTGGATTCCTCATCCTATGAAGGCATGAGTCTAGTCAGCTTACCTGGAAATATTTGATTTTTTTTTGATCCAGTCTATTTGAAATTCAGGATGATAATGGGATTCTTTTATTTTAGAATTGGGATAAGGTAGACTACTTTCCTAGCATTGTGTGGATGACTCACTGAGAATTATTAAATTTTTCTTGGAGCTGGGCTATGACTTAACAAGGCATGGTACAGGAAAGGAAGAGACTTCTTCTTAATTGAGCCACACAAGTACATATTAGGAACTTGTCTGGGATATCTATAGGTTCATGAAAACATTGATGCCCTAAATAGTTTTAGTATTTTGGGGTTTATTTTTACTTTTTACTTTTTTTGGTGTGGGCTTGCAAACATTAATACAAATATGAGTCTAAAAGAACCTTGTACAATAATGTATCAGCATGAGTATAAAACCCAGGTCCATTTAGCTATGTAAGATAAGAATCTTTACAAAGTATTGATAATCTAGGAAGCATCTAAGAATTTACTATTTCTCTCTTTTGTTAGCTTTGTTAATTTATTGGGGAATTTATAGGGAAAACCTCAGATTTGTTTTTAACTTCATTTGTGTTTTTAGTGATTTGAAACAGACAGTGATTTGAAACAGAAATGTGGTTGTTAATAGTTTATTGATTATTCTTTTGAGAACTGTTGCTTTATATCTTTTATCATTTATCCAGTCTGAGATGATTCTTGTTCTAATATGCTTGTGTTAATTCCCTATAAATTTTGTCTTTCAGACCCATATTACAAATATTTGATGCAGAGTATATTGTAGTCATTGGTCTTGGAGGTCTAGAACAAGGACAGGCTAAATGCATTAAGATTCACTTTTTTCAGGTGAATCTCATATCAACTAGTACTGACAGAAAGGTGTGGCTATTTGGATCTTATGGACTTTCTATTCCTGTTCAGGCAATTGTAATTGATTTGGGTGAATTTCCATGGGCAGGGATCTGAAGAACTGCACCTATCAATGTATATTTTTACTGAATATTTATGTTCAGTAGTTTGGTTTGGCTTTTTTTTTTAATCTACCTCACTGATGCTCTTTCCAAATCTTGACTCTGACCTTGGAATCAGCATATACTGACTTAAATTTTTAGTGTAGCCAGCAGGACCTGAGAAGATTGAAGATTAATTGGTTAGAGTAAGACTGAATTATTCTTGCTAGCTGTGTTAAGCAGAAGGTGGAAAGCTGATTGATTGATGGCCCAAAGTAAGGATAGACAGAGAAAATATTATCCAACATCAATTCCCAACCCTATTCTGATTTTTCTTACTCCAGGAAATTTGAGCTGTTAGAAAGTAGGCTCAGGAAAAGGACAAAGACTGGAGTGAAAATGACTTCTATACTGAATCTTACTCTTCTTGGTTCCAGCTCCTGCTTTCTCTTAGGATTGAAACCTAAAGGGAATACTCATTTAGGACTTCCTTAATATTAGGCAGATCCAGAGAGAGCTGCCCTCCCAGCTAGCCTGCCTTAAAAGGAAGAACAGGAGGCTTTGTCTAGATGGGAGCTTTATATTTACTTATTAAAACATGATCTGGATAAGAGGAAGATTGATAGCCAGATATTTAACATCTTACTTAGAAATATGGTGAGGAAATAAAGTAAGACTTTGTTTTGGGCTGACTCATCCCAGTCCTATGATAGTCTATGATTGCTGTTGAAATATGAGGCGCTCATAGGTTATTTAACAGTTAATCAACAGTTAACCAAAGAAGTTACTTGGCTGTAGCAGGAGAATTCAACTCTATATTATATCCAATCACTTTAGGCATTAGATACACTTAAGTTGATTCAACTGAGCAAACCTCTGTTGTCCATTTTTTACCACCAGCCAAGCATTAGAAAATGCCTGAGGTTCCTCAAAGCTATTTTGTACTCTGGTGATCAGGAAATTATTTCAGAAGCCTAAGCCAATCAAGTCTTGAGGTTACTTCCAGTACCCAAACTACTCTATTTTGTATGGGGCAATAGCGATTAGGATCTTGCTCCTACCACCAACCTTCTCCACTGCTACCTATTTCCATAGAATTTTGGCTTTATAGACTTTAAAATAATATCAGCATTAGATCCAAGCTCCACAAACCTGTTCAGTTTTAACCATTAGACCATTAAATGAAATTGGAGGTTCCATGTTCAGGTGACAAATTTTTGGGAAGAAAGCAGGGTCAGATCTTGAGAGGTTTACTGGAACATAGAAAATTAGGTGACTATGGAAATTCTATGGTTTCCCCCAAAACCACTACATGGGGGACAATGTCAACATCCAGATCAAGGTAGAAAGATGATTGGCAAGGTACCTCCCCTATCATAGTTATAAATTAGCCTGTATATGTATAGTGTAGGTGGATTTGTTGAGGGTAGTTTTGGTTCATGATGTTGTTGAGTTAGTCATGGCCATTATAATGGGGAAAGCTCGTTGGAAGTTTCTCATTGTTAACCAAACTATCTTTCATTATTAACATTAAGCAGTGCCCTATTCTTGGAAGAATTGCTAAAATGTCTGCCCACAAAACCCCTTCCCCTCGCAATAAGCTCTGGCTACATGTATACCTTCTTGTGAAAATTTGGACACTAAGATTGTCCTGATGCTATTTTTTTGATGACTTACTTTACCATGGGCTTTTTATTTGCTGTTGGTGCTCAGACAATTTCAATCCAATTTCCAGTGATTCCCTGAAGGATCAAGAACCTGCCTATTTCTAGCAGGCAGAACTTCCAGCTACCTAAAGATGCCTGCTATGATGCTGCCCTAGGCATAGAAAGGAACAAGTCATCATTTTTATTTTCTTAGGCTATTGCTGTGGACCTCACTAAGTGTTCAGAATTCTGGAGGCCCAGTGGTCGGACCTCAGTGGTGCCCTTAGAGGGAAGAATTAGTGCCAAAACTTTACTAGTGATCCACTTAACCTCTTGCATTATGTACCCCAAAATGTATTTGGAGATTCCTTTTAGCCTATCATCCTTATTTAGCCTATCATCACACTGAAGACTTCCCTGAGCACAAGAATAGATTTACTTACCTAAAGCTCCTATATAAATAGGGAGTCTTCTGTCATTGCCAAGTTTATGAAGAGGCTGGTTTTCAAGTTCATTGCCTTCTTAATGTCTCTTATAAAGACAATTGGGTGAATAGTGAAAGTGAAAATGTCTTTGTCAATGGTCAGACTTTGTTGAGAGTCAGAGACCCAATAGTAAAAACATTAGCTGAAGCTACTTTATATCCTGCCCAGAGAAAGACAAGATTTTCCTCCTAACTAGCCCATGACTAAAAGTCAGGGTAAGGAGCAGGTTTTCTAGAAAAACTCAGGATTATACTCTGGGCAGAAAGTGTGGTTTCACTGACCTATAGATGAATATCCCCATCAGGAGAACTGGTAGGCAAGGAAATATGGAATATATGATGGAATGAAGATAAAGAAAATATCTCCATCCTTCTCAGAGAAGATCAATGGCATCCTTAGGATGATGTCTTGATTTTCAGGTCTATTTTGGAGCAAATATGTCCTCTGAATTCTTTTGGTGATGATAGCCATCTTTCTATCCCTAGCTGCTGTCCACCTGGTATTATTTACAATTGGTTTCTCACATCACTGTTACCTTCTCACTAGTTTATGATGTTGGAAATGTCACAACTGATGGACCTTGGAGGGAGAAGGAGTGGTAAGTTGTTTCGATTTTAGCTGTAATTGCTTCTTTTTGCTTTGTTTAGATTATGCCTTATATATTGTTCCCCTTGAGCATAGGATGGAGGTCTTAGTTATTTACTAAGTAGGCAGACATAAAAACTGTAATTCTAATTTCTTCGGAATTATTCATTCAGCCCAAACCTTGAGTCCTAAAGAATTAACTAGACTTCGTGTCATTACTGACTTAAAGAAGATTTATACTACTTAATCAGGGAGACCTGGAATAGAGATAGATTAAATGCATTAAGAACTACTTTTTGGTGAATGCTATATAAACTAGTATTGAGAAGAAGACTTAGCTCTTTGGAACTAAAAAAAAATTTTATACCAATATGAGTTAACATGGTAATCAACTGAGGTGCATCCTTGCATGGGGAAATCTGAAGAGCTGTAATTTATCTCTATACCTGTGCCAGGTAGTCTCCCTCATTCCTTCAGGAACACTTTCTCTCTCTCTCTCTCTCTCTCTCTCTCTCTCTCTCTCTCTCTCTCTCCATTTCTATTACCTTTGCAATAGCCCAAAATAAGGATAAACAGAGAAAGCATTGGATGCCATATTTGGGAACTATTTCTTTATTACCTATCTCATTGACTCATTCTCTTTAGACCCTGACCTTGGGATCACTCTGTAGCTGGCCTAAACACATGTACACAAAACATCCTTTTAATAATGTCTTTCAGAATTAAAATCAGAAGCCAAAGTTAACCTTATTATCCTATAATTTAGAGAAGCCACCTTCTTCTTTTTTGAAAATGGGAACTGCCTGTCTATAGTCCTGTGACCTCTCTCCTCTTCTGTATGATTTCTTGAAGACTGTTAATGATATCTCTAGAATTTCATCTACAAATTTTTTTTCAGTATTCTGGGATATAGATTGTCTGGTCCTGGCAACATGAGCTATTGAAAGCAGCTACCTCAATTTCACAATTCAACAAATAAATACTAGTGCTTAATAAATAAAGGCCCTGTGGATGCAATGTTGAGAAACAGCATAGTCTTTGACTTCCATGAGTCCACTGGATGATAAAATATGTGAACAGATAAATGTAGTAAAAGAAAGATGAAGACAAAAAGGAGAAAAATAGATATACTTCTCTACAAAACTGTTGGAGGGAAATAGCACTCTGAATTAGGAGGAATTAGGAAATTTTTCAAGGAGGATTATAGCACTTGAATTGAATATTGAAAAGGAAGAATTTGACAGGTGGTGATGAAGAGAAAGTGCATTCAGTGAAGCAGGGAGGACAGGGAGAAGAGGACAAGCTAAAGATGAATGGAAGAAGAAGATATTTTGAGTTTAGGGAATAGGCAATAGTTCAGCTTGCTACAATGCAAAGTATGTGAAGAGTGAAATAAGGCTGAAAGGTAGGATGGAACCAGCCTGAGGAGGCTGATTTTATACTGAGTAAAAGGTTATCACTGAAGGTTTTTAAAACAGGAAAAAACATGTTTTTCACACATTCCTGTTAACTATTTTTGTTTTATATTTCTAATTCTATAAAGAATTCTCTTTGGAATAGAAAGCCTAAAGCGAATTTTAAATGAAAATCCAACCACTGAAACTGAAGTGTCAGCCAGAGGATAATTCATGAATCTCATGAATAAGGTAATCATTCTTCCTACAGCTCTAGCTGATACCTATATTTCCAATTGAAAAGTTCTTGGTGAGGGGGTTAAGGGGGAAGGGAGAAGAGGACTTGGTTTTGTTTGTTTTATTTAACCACACGCGTTGCTGGTGTTCCATTTATTAATAATATTTCCTAGATTTTAAACATCTGAACTATGATTTATTTTATTTTTCTTACTCAATTATACTAAAGATGGCAACAAGACTTTTTTTAAAGAAAAAGTATTAATAAATTTAATTTTAACTTTCATAAAAGTATAAGCAATCAACTGTAGGTACAAAATTCTGATAAATCGAAAAGTAAACAAAATGAAAAAAGATTATAAATGATTATACATAGAATTATATATATGAATATATATACATAAACCTGATTAACTCTCTAAAAGAAACAAAACCCATAAATATTTACTTTGAGAGGGAATAATAAAGTCACTCTATGTATTTTCCATAAGTTTTATTGCTGTCTAATATCTTTATTTACATAGTTTAGTCAGGATTCTTTTGGTTCTTTATTCTACATCACTGGTTCTATCAAGTCATGGAGAATCACAGAATATCAGACGGGGAAGGGACCTCAGAGCTCATCTAATACAAACTTCTCACAATGCCCAAGAAATGGTTATCTAGCTACTAGTTAAAGATCTTCAGTGATAGAGAATCTATTCCATTCATTAGAAGTTATTCTCTATATCAAGCCTACATTTTCATCTTTGAAACTCCCACCCAGATTTCCTACTTCTGCCCCCTGCAGCTAAGTCTAATATTTCTTACATTTGACAGTTCAAGTTCTCCAAAATAATGATTATATCCCTCTATTATTTCTTTTCTTCTCTAGATTAAAAATTGCCCATCTCTTCAAAGAAGCCTACTATAATATGAATTAGTTCCTTCAACATCATTTTGGCTGCCTTTTTCTGATTGCTCTCCAGCTTATTTATACATTTCTAAAGTGTGATGGCCATAAATAAAGGCAACGCCAGAGATGTGATTGAAGTAGAGTACAACAGGACTGTTACCTCCCTATTCCTGAATAAAAAAGTATTTGAATAGTATCTCTCTTATTGCAATTTAACTTTGCATTAGCTTTCTCAACTATCCTATCACACTACTGACTCACATTGAGCTTGAAATATCATTGAACTTCCATTGTATTTATCCCAATTAGTCTTTAGTCTGTGAAACCACTGGATCAAAAAATATACAAATATTTTTGTAATTCTCATTGTGTAATTCCATACTGCTTTCTAGCATGATTGAAGAAATTCTCAACTAAATCAGCAATATAGTAGCATGCCAATTTTCTTGCAGTCATGATAGTATTTAATTTTATCATCTTTTATTATCTTGACCAATTAGATGAGATGGTTGTATTAGTGATTTCTTTCTTTGATAAATGCCTTAATATTCTTTAATTATCTATCCTTTGGAGAATGGCTCTTATTCTTATAAATTTGTGTAAGCCTTTTAAGTTTTAGATCTGGGAGTCTAAGGATCAGGTTCAAATTCTGACTTTCATTCACTAATTATGTGATTTTGGGTAAAGCATTTATTCCTATAAACTTCAGTTTCCTTTTATAACTGTAAAATAAGGAAGTCTAGATAATTTCCAAGGCTCCTTCCAGATTTCATTATGATTCTACATTTAATTAAACAATTTTCCCCAGTTTTCTGAATGCATTATTTTAGGTACATAAAAATTTTATCTATATTTGGTTTTATCTATTTTGTCTCTTACAATTTTCTCCATTGGCTTTAGGGGGTTTGCTAATTGTCTGATTTTCTAATTTTTATAAAACATGTGTGTGTTCATTAGGTTCCCCTTTATCTCTCTTTTGTTGACATAAGTACCCAAGATTATCAATTTGCCTCTGAGTAAATTGCTCATCCCAGAAATTCTGATTTACTGCATTGCGCTTTTTTTTTTTTAACAAAAATGTTTTCCCAGTAACACTCTATTTGTGAATCTTGGTTTTTATAATAGATTTGCAACTTTTATTCTATGCTACTATGTTATAGAAATGCTTGTTTTACTTGTTACGTTCAGAATAAAATAAATTTAATTTTAAATAAAAATAACCTGTCAGGAGAGCCTTGGGAGGTCTGGGAGCTAGAGTCCATAGTACAGTTTGTGTAAAATCAAGCTTAGTCTGAAATTTAGAAGAATGACCATGATCTAGCTTAATAGTGGATTGATCCCTCATCAAAGAGATCCAGTCCTATCATCAAGGAATTGATTCTGTTTATTGATATGCCACATTTGGAAGTAAACTTGGTGGAACATTTTAGCAAATGCTTTCACTTTAAGCACACTCTCCCCAAAGACCCTGTGGTCTTTGTGCCACTAGTATTTGGAAAATGGTTCTTAGTAAGTATCCCTTTTTAAAAAAATAGTTTATGTTAATTGGTTAAATGAAACTGAGGACCCATGTAAGGGAGATAATATAACTAGTGATTGATATTAGTAAAATACATCAGGGTAGGAGCTCAAGCTGTACTATTAGGAAAAAATCTTTAAGAATAACCCTAAAATCTTGAGGAGAAAAAAAATATATTGAGGGAGAATCCTCAGGGACCCAAGTCAAATACAGTAAGAGTTATAATAAAGATTCACAGCGTTTATAAGGACATATACTGTAAGACACGATCAGTTTTCATGAAAGCACCATTATGCAGGTTTGAATAAAAATTTCCCTAATATATCTGTTAATAGATATGGAGTTATATATATGAAATTCATTTTTTCTGCATTGTCTGAATTTTGCTATTGTGTTCCTGATGGTAATATTTGAAATCTCTTATTGTCTTTCTAATCCTTTTTGCATTTCCATTAACTTTTCCTTTAAGAATCTAGTTGCTATACTTTTTAGTGGGTAATTTAATATAGAAAATGTTTTATGAAACTTTTAAGCATGAAATTGTTTCTATATTTCTTTTCATTTTTTTCTACTTTGAATTAAGCTTTGTCCAAATCATGAATACAACTCCTGATTCTCTAAGTCAAATGAAGCATGGTAAATATTAGTCTATTTTCTTTCTATATCTATATGTCAGACTTTTTTGATTTGCACACCTCCTCCGTTTGACCATTGCTACCTCAACTCCCATAATTGTGTATTTATTTTCTATATATCATCTATTTACTGATTTGTGAAAAGTTATACTACAGCAATAGAAAGCAAGATCTTTGAGGGAACTCACTTTTGTTTTTGTATTGCCAAAGTCAAGTAAAATCCCTGAAACAAGGCTACAGAATATGGAATAAAAAAAAAAATACTGGAGGAAATACTAACAATGGGGAGTTAGAAAATGTCACTGTGGGAGGGGGAGTGGGGGGAAAGAGCTAATTATTCCAACAGAGTGGATGAGGATGAGGATGAGGAATGAGAACATTCCAAGTTTTTAAGAACAACTGCCTATACAAATACAATAAAAATTACATGGACTTTCATGTTACAGCAATAGTAAGGTCAGTTTGGCTAGGATACAAATAGTGTATAAGGGGAAAGAACACGTAACTAACCTGGAAGGAAATGCTAGAGACAAATTGTGAAAGGTTTTAAATGTTGGAAATGTTAATTTTTTTTTCTAGAGGCAACTGAGAACCACTTAAGCTTCTTCAAGGATGTGGTGACATGGTCAGACCCACACTTAAGGAATATAATTTGTCAATTCAGTGTAGGATATATTGAAGAGGAAAGAGACTAGCTGCAGGGAGACCAATTAGGAGGCTACTGCAACAGTCTTTGGGAAAGGTGATAAAGGCCTAAAGGAAATGCATTCTGGCAAGAGGCAGCCCTTCAAGAAATACACTTGAAAAATAAAGATTCATAAAGTTAAAAAGAAAGCTGGAGCAAAATCTACTATGCTTCAAGTGAACTCAAAAAAGCAAGGGTAAAAACACAATTTCATTTGAGGCAATGCCAAAAAAAAAAAAAAAAGACATTTTTCACAGGGAAGCTACATTATGCATAAAGGCATCTTAGATAAATCAATATCAATACTTATATGTATTATATATGCATATATAATATGTATACATATATACATATGCGTACATATTAATCAAATTCAGGAGAAAGAGATTAAAACTATAATAATTTGAGACCTCAACATACTCTTTTAGACTAAGACTATATAATAAAAAAGACAAATAAAAAAGAAATTAAGGCCCTGAATAGAACTTTAGAAAAGTTAGAGACAACAGATTTTGACAATTACTAAACAGGAAGAAAAAGGAATTTATCTGTTTCTCAACTGTGCACGGCACCTTTATAAAAAGTGATTCTGTATTTGGGCATAAAGACCTCCCTGACCCCAATGTAGTAAAAATTATATTCAATAAAGGACCTTTGAAAACAAAATTTAAAATTAATTGGATAATGAATAACTAAATTCTAAGGAATTAATGAATCAAAGAATTTATCACAGAAACAACAGGAAATCTGCTTAAATAAAATTATAAAAATGAATAAGATATGAAAACTTTTAGGATGATCTAAATCAGTCCTTGGAAAAATATTTAATGTTTCTAAATTCATTCATCAACAAAATGGAAAAAGAACAGATCAATGAATTGGCCATGCAACTAAAAAAAAAAAAAAAGCTGTAAAAGCAAAAAAAAAAAAAAAATCAATAAGCCCCAAGAACCAAAGTAGAAATTCTGAAAATCAAAGAAAAGATTAGCAAAACGTTTTAAATTTTATTTTATTACATAGCATGTCTTAGCAATGCAATCATTTGAAAACACAAATGGTGTCCCCTTTAAATCCTGTGCAGTTGATACATTTTTATAATAATATCAATAGCAATCCTATTTGATTAAGGCAGTACACTGAAATACTATTTTTTAGCAGTGACATAAATCAAAAGTTGTTTTTCAACATTATATAAATTGTGCTCCTAATTTCTGTTCACTTCACTTTAGATCAGATCAAAGATTTTCTCATTTAGTCTGAAACTATCCATTTTATTGTTTCATTGCTAAATAGTACTACAAGTTGTTTAGCCATTCCACAATATGAGGATACTACCTTAGTTTCCAATTTTTGGCTACCATTGAAAGATCTGACATGAATATTTTGTACACATAAATAATTTTCCTCTTTCTTTGATTTCTTTGAGGGTACTGAAAGAAAAAAAAAACATTAAATTGAAAGAAATAAACAGCTCTTAGCAAAATAAACAGTTAGCAACTTTGATTTTAAAACCAAATGCAAATGTTTTACCAAAATATGAAAAAGGAAAATTCATAACAATTGAAAGTAATAAAACAGCATCAGAAATTATGCCAACAAACTGATAATGTAGTTAAAATGGATAACTATTTACAAAAATATAAAATATCCAGATTAAAAAAAAACAATTTAAATACCCCATGATCAGAAAAAATCCATTGAAACACATTGTATAATATTCTTCTTTTGTGTTATTAAAAAATTAAACTGTCTCTTACACTATCCTACCTCATCCCATCACCTACCCCTACACTGAGCAATTAAAAAAAGTCATTAATGCTCTCAAAGAGAAAAAGAAAAAACTAGAACCTAATGGATTTACACATAAATTCTATCAACTATTTAAAATACAACTAATTGAGCATTATATAACTATTTTGGAACAATATGAATAAAAGGAATCCTTCCAAATGCTTTCTATGAGAGAAATATGCTTTTGATATTTAAACCAAGAAGAAAAAAAGCAGAGAAAGAAAACTGTAGACCAATATAATAAAAAATGACACAAAAATATTAAATATTAGCAAAAAGGCTACAATGATATTTTTAAAAAGATTGAAATTAAGACCAGGTTGGATTTATATTAGGAACACAGAGTTCATTATAAAGAAATTTGTAAACATAATAGGCCATTTAAAAATATAAATAATTAAAAACATAATTCTATTAACAAATGCTGAAAAAGCTTTTTTTTGTTTGTTTTTTGTTGTTGAGATAATTGGGGTTAAGTGACTTGCCCAGGGTCACACAGCTAGGAAGTGCTAAGTGCCTGAGGCCAGATTTGAACTCAGGTCTTCCTGACTTCAGGGCTGGTGATCTAGCCACTACACCACCTACCTACTCCCCCTGAAAAAGCTTTTGGCAAAAATCTAACAGCCAAATCTATTTTTAACAAATACAAGAATAAAGCATAGGGGAAAAAAACAAGAACCATGGAAGTAAATGGCCTTAAATATAGCAAGTAGTTATCTTTCAAAAAACAAGAGCCAACATTATGTGTAAAGTTTAAAGGAAAGATCAGGAATAAAGAAAAATTATCCATTATCACTAATACTATTTAACAGTCATAGAAATAATAACTATAGTAATAAAACAAGAAAAAATCAAGGGAATAAGCATAATGAAAGAGAAAAAAATGGCTTTTTAAAAATCAGATTATCTAATTGTCTATTGAGAGATTCCCTGCAAAGACTCTACTAAAATTAAGTGATGTAGCTTTGATTTAACCAATCTGAAAAGCACCTTAGAACTAGTCACCAAAAAGGCACTGTATTGTGACTTTTTTTAAAACTTTTGACCCAGCTATATCATTACTAGGCCTATACTATGAAATGATTTAAAAATAAAAAGAAGTAAAAGGACCTATGTGTGAAAATATATTTAGAGTAGCTCTTTTTTCTTTTTCTTTTTTTTATTTATTAATACTTTTTATTTGCAAAACATATGTATGGGTAATTCCTAAACATTAACCCTTACAAAGCTTTCTGTTACAAATTTTTCCCCCCTACTTCCCACCCCTCCCCTAGATGGCAGGATATCCACTACATGATAATTATGTTAGAATACTTAAGAAATGGAATATATGTATAGTTATTGCATCATATTTTGTGCAGGAGAAATCGTATCTACAAGAAAGAATAATCCGATAAAGGAAATACAATGCAAGCAAACCTCAATAGAGAACATGAAAATGTTGTGTTGTGGTCCACATTTCACATCCCTCTCTCTGGGTGTATATGGCTCTCTTCACCGAACAATTGGAACTGGTTTGAAGCATTTCATTGTTGCAGAGAGCCATGTCCATCAGAATTGATCATCATATAGTATTGTTGTTGCCGTGAATAATGATCTCCTGGTTCTGCTCACTTCACTGAGCATCAGTTCATGCAAGTCTCTTCAGGCCTCTCTGAAATCGTCCTGCTGGTCGTTTCTTACAGAGCAATAATATTCCATAACATTCATATACCATAATTTATTCAGCCACTCTCCAATTTATGGGCATCCATTCAGTTTCCAGTTTCTAGCCACTACAAAAAGAGCTGCCACAAACATTCTTGCACATGTGGGGCCCTTTCCTTCCTTCCTTTAAGATCTCTTTGGGATATAGGCCCAATAGAAACACTGCTGGGTCAAAGGGTATGCATAGTTTGATAACTTTTTGAGCATAGCTCCAAATTGCTCTCCAGAATGGTTGGATCCGTTCACAGCTCCACCAACAATGTATCAGTGTCCCAGTCTTCCCACATCCCCTCCAACATTCCCCACATCCCCTCCAACATTTGAGTAGCTCTTTTTTTAATAGCAAAGAACTATTATATGGGGCTTGCCTATCCATTGAGGAGTTGTTTAACAATTTATAGAAAGTAAATATATATTATTGGCATAAAAGAATTACAGAAAGGTACTATTTCAGAGAAATCTGGAAGTCTTGTGTGAACTGATTCAGACTGAAATAAACAAAAGAACTAATACTTTATTCCAGGGCTTCTTAAACTTTTCCCACTCTCAAACCCTTTTCTCTAGGGATAATTTTCTCACAACCCTGGGTATATAGGTATATAAATAAAAAAATTAATGATAAGAAATCATAATTTTGCAATCCCCACATTCAGTTAGAACACCCCTTATGGGGTCTTAAACCATAATTTCAGAAATTAGACTTTATACAGTAATAACACCATATAGAAAAACAACTTGAAAGGCTAAGAATTCTGATCATGTAATGAAGAACCACAATTTCAGCAAACAGATAATGAATCACGCTAACCACCTCCTGACCAAAATCTTAAAGATTGAAGACACAGAATAAAACATATGTTTTCAGACACAAGCCAAAGTGGGAAAGGAAGGAAGGAAGGAGGAAGAAAAAAAGGAAG